>VMDO01011413.1:0-52410 GCA_007922755.1 Pedetes capensis | reverse complement strand
CTGAATATACCATGGACTGCCAAAAGAACCAACAAATCTGTCCTAGAAGAAGTACAACCAGAGTGCTCTTTGGAGGCAAAAATGGCCAAACTGTGTCTTACATATTTCTGACATGTAGTCAGGAGAGAACAATCCCTGGAGAAAGACATCATGTTTGGGAGAGTGGCAGGTCATCGCAAAAGAGGAAAACCCTCCACCAGATGGATTGACATAGTGTCTGCAACAATGGGCTTAAACATAAATAAGATCGTTTGCCTGGCACAGAATCGGCAAGTGTTTCGATCTGCTGTACATAGGGTCGCTATGAGTTGGACTCGACAGCACCTAACAACAACAACATGTGTGGTGACAGGAGTGAGTTTGTGTGGTGCATGTACCTTAGGTCTCCTGTTGAGTATGTTTCCTTCTACAACGAGAGAATGCATTTAACTTCAAAGATATTTATGGTTTCTACCAGAGTTCATGACACAGTTTTTTTCCCCATGTAGTTAATTTCTTTTTATTCATAGTTATTCACAAAACTTATAATCACTCTGGTATCCTTTGTAGTACAATGTAAGAGCCATGGAAGAAAATAGCCATTGTGTGTGGGTAAAATATCAGCAGCCATCTCTCAGGAGGATAAAAACCCTGATTTATAGCATTTATTGACTTCTGTGCTGTAAAGATTCCCACCAGTCCTGACTTCAAGCCACCAACATAACATCAGTGGAAGTGAAATTGGGAAGAGTTGGCCAGTAGAATACAATTATATAGCATTTTCATCAAATGGATAGAATAGTTGTAAATGACCTCGTGGGCAAAGATACTAGTGAAATATAGTAAAATAATCAGGAAGTGATGAAATTTGAGGATTTGTTACCATTATTGAACTTCAAATTTATATAATGCAATTTTTAATAGTGGCTATGCCGAATAAACGCTCACAAATTCCTGAAAATTTAACAGTCTCTCACAAGCCAGCACACCCCCGTTCCAGCAATCCACTGGGTGTAATATAATGAGGCATGTCCAATACTTATTTTCCAGAACTGTGCAAGCTAGCATTGCAAGTTGTTGTGAGTTCACATATAAAATTTAAATGTTGAGCATAATGCCTAGTACACTGGTGTTCAATAAATTTTAGGTAAATGCAAAAGGAGAGTCTTGGATGGTTGAAGAGGGCAGGAAGTATTTGGAAAAATGTTTAAGTACTTGGTGTTCTGAAGCAAAATAAAGCTTTCACTCTAATAATTCTGAGACTGTGTGCATAGTTTTTGTCCCACTCAGGGTAGATCATATCCTGCAGTTAGAGAGGGAGAGAGAGGAGAAAAAGTCCAAATGACATCATTTCTCTTATGCTCCTCAAATGGTCCTCATTAAGTTGACTGTGCAGACTATAAAGAGGGATTTTAAAAGCCTGGAAAATTTGAAGGCAGACAATCGCTTGTTCAGAGGATGAAATGGGGTAAACCATAACATATGTACCAAATAATATAGTCTTTGTTTCATGTAATAATTTATTTTCCTCCCTCCTTTTCCTCTACGTGGAAGAGACATAACTCGAGGTCAATTCTCAGTACCCCTGAGAGCTGAAGAGAAGGCAGGACTGATTTGATGGCTCCTCTTGCAAGCACACGGCTGGAGCCCACTGCATGGTGGCTGCCTCCCCACTTAAATTACGATGGCTGCTTGGAACAGACAGGTTTCATGGTTTATGAGGCTGATAGTATTCAGCGTTTAAACCATTAAATTTGCATCTGGGAAAGCCCTGGTCAAGGAAAGGTAAAAAGGTCAAATTTTCATAATGGTTCTCAGAGCCAAAATGGTATCTTTCCTCAGGGTCTGGCTGGAAAACATTCAGCTTTTTGTTGTAATAGAGGTCTTTGCCTAATTGAAAATCAGTGAGATAAAAAGATCTTTTAACAAGAGTGCTTAAACTCATTGACAGATATTTTCCTACTAATTATTGGGAATGGTGGCTAAATATAGTGCGCTGCTGTGAACAGAATGAATCTTCACATTTAAACTTGTGAGGAACTTTTCCCTTGAGTTTCATTAATATTGTCAAACTAAGCCGCTAATTGCTAACATTCCAATGAACTTAGTGCAGTATGACACCGGAAAAGGCAGTTTTCAAATTTATTTTACATGGAACTCAAGAATTTAACCAGAATTTCATAGTTTTATTGAGCCAATGAGAACTCATTTGGAGATAATGAATTTGCTGCACTAATAGTTCTTAATTATATTCCTTCTAAGTACAGTCAATTCTGCTATGATATAGTATAGGCATGCATAAACCACTATGCTATGCAAAACCATGCAGTGAGCACCAACATATGATCCATAAAGAAAAAAAAGTAGGTAAATTAGATTTTGGGGCTGGGATTTAGCCCCAAAATTCAGTTGGTGGAGTGCTGCGCTGCAGTCTCTGAGGTCCTGAGTTCAATTCCCAGCACTGCAAAAAATGGGAGAAGAACCTGGCAATCCACTCCCAAGGCAATCCTGAAACAGTCAGCCATTGAAAACCCTATGAGGGTCACTATGAGTCGGATACCTAACAACAACAACAACAAATTAGATTTTGCTAAAATGCAAAACCTTTTTATCTGTGAAGACCCTGTGAAGAACTTGAAAAGACCAGTGACAGACTGGGAAAAAAAAGTCTTGTAACCCCATATCCAGGCTGGGTTTAAGCTCAGTTGGTAGAGTGCTGCTCTGTGCTCTTTGAAGCCTTGTGTTTGATCCCCAGCATCACAAAAAATGGGAGAAGGACCTGGCAGCCCACTCCCAAAACAATTCCAAAACAATAAGCTATTGAAAACCTTGTGAATGGCAGAGAAGCACTGACTAGTGCCAGGCATGGCACAGTCTCTGGGAGTGCTTAGTCCTGTTGTACATAGGGTGGCTATGAGCTGGACTTGACTCAATGGCACCTAACAACAACAACCACATATCCAACAGAGGAGTAGTATTGAGGGAGAAAACCGTATACATGGTGGTAAACAATAAATACATTTATATTGCCTTTTATAGGAACTTTATATGGTTTCAATTTTTTTAACCTTTCTATGTTTTTAATGGTAATTTTTTTTTTTGGTTAGCATACAAAATAATGAGTTCTATTAAGATTCTTTCATTAATGCATATCATTGTCCATTGTTCATATTCACTCCCCCATAAGCCTCTCCTGTCCCCTCTTTCCCCTCCTAATGGCCCCTTTCCTTCCCTCAAATAATCTTCATTCTGTTTTCGTGTGTGTGTGTGTGTGTGTGTGTGTGTGTGTGTGTAGATAGATAGATTCTGCATATGAGAGAAAATATATGATATTTGTCTTCTATATTCTCATTACCCTCTCTATTTTGAACTAGTAATGACTGCAAACCAAAAAAATTTTTCCCCTTTATTGGTAAATGTTGGTGGGGTACAGAGTAATATAACATTTGCTTTTCCATTATGCAACTATTACATAACTGATGATTCTACTTGTATTAACTTATGAGATTTATTGAACTTTTGACTAATATGTAGTAAAATTTGTATGCATATTTGGATTGTGTTTCCTTATTTTTCCCATGTATTCATAAAGTTTCATTGTGTACATTGTGATTACCCTTTCCCCCTTTATTCCACTACATTGTTTCTCCTCCCCAACCTCCCTTCTGCACTCTCCGCTTCCCTTTGGTAGTTCTCTCCCTCCTTCTTTCTATTCTTTATATTATCCCTTCTTTGCTAAGTTTAACTGTGCATTTTTATGTATCAACTTATGTATAGGATTTTTAATTCCTTTAAGATTCAGCTCTTACATATGGTTTTTCTCTTTTTGAGCTTGTGTTCATTCACTTAAGATGATATTGTCTAGTTCCATCCATTTTGCTGTAAATGACATTATTTCATTTTTTATTGCTGAGTAATATTCCATTGCGTACATGTTCCATAATTTTTTTATCCATTCTTCTATTGATGGGCATCTTGGTTGTTCCCATATCCTTGCTATTGTGAAGTGTGCTGCATTGAATATGGAGATGCAGGTGTCTCTGTGGTATGATAACTTGTCTCCCTTTGGGTATATTCTCAGGAGTGGTATAGCTGGATCATATGGCAGTTCTATTCTTACTCTTCTAAGATATCTCCATACTGATTTCCAAAGTTGTTGAGCCAATTTACATCCCCACCAACAGTGTCAGAGGGTTCCTTTTTCTCCACATCCACGCCAGCATTTGTTACTATTTGTTTTGTTGATTTTGGCCATTCTTACTGGAGTTAGGTGGACTCAGTGTTGTTTTGATTTGCATTTCCCTAATAGCTAGGGATATTGGGCATTTTTTATGTACTTCTTAGCCGTACAGACTTCTTCATTTATGAACTGTCTATTAATTTCCTTTGCCCACTTGTGAATTGCATTATTTGTTGTCTTGGGATTTACTTTCTTGAATTCTTTGTAAATTATAGAAATTAGTCCTGTTGGAGGTGTGGGATGCAAAGTATTAAACCCTTTGGAGGTAGATGGGAACATACATAGATTGAATATTAGAGCACATCACTTTATTGTTGCTGTTAGGTGCTGTCCGGTTGGGTCTGACTCACAGAGACTCTATGTAGAATAGATGAAACACTTCCCAACACTGTGCCATGCCTGGCACTATGTCAGTGCTTTTCTGCTATTCATAGGGTTTTCAATGGCTATTTTGAAATTGTTTTGGAAGTGGGCTACCAGGTCCTTCTCTCATTTTTGTGGTGCTAGGGACTGAACCCAAGGCCTCAGAGAGCACAAAGCAGCACACTACCAATAAGGAATAGTAAATTCAGTCTGTGGTTGATTGGCTCATTTAGCTAGAAATACAGTGGTAATAAAACTAAGGTCATAAGTTTGATTTTTTTGGTCAAATTATTTCTGCTTGTTTCTATTGATATAGATCGCTTACCTAACCTGCTTGCCATCTTGCTATATACTCTATTTGTCACAAAAGAAATTTATGAAATTATACATTATTTCATGTCTGTTACCACTTGGAAACACTGATGGTTATATATTAGTAGTATAAAGGAATTCAACTTAGACATCCAGGCAATCAAGCATCATTAGACATTGGTATAACTACAGATTGACTTTTGTATAACTAGTCCCAGAGTTCAGACACTGAAATACTATGTGATGATATACAGTGTATAAGGAGAGAAGTACCATATCTTTTTCTTGTTCCCAGTTTAAAGTGACTAACCCTTATAGCATGTGGGATGAAAAGTGATTGAGGAAAAGGGTGCTGAGGCTGAGGTTGAAATCATTAGAAAAGGTGTAGTGTTTTCTATCAGGGAGAAGGTGACAGTGACAATGAGGAAAAGAGGAGAAGGTACGTGAGCAGATCAAACTCCAAGCGAGGAAGAACACTTTGGGCTACAACTCACACTCATCACAAACTGCAAATAATGAGTTAGTAAAAAATGAAGGGAAAAGGTCTCCATTTTCAATATGAGAAGGAAATAATCACAACCTCAAACTGCAAACTACAAAGCAAACCTTCCAAATACTAAGAAATCTGTACCAATAAAAATAAGTGGAAGCCAAGAGCCCACACAAGCCTCTTCAGATATTAAGCAAAATACAAATTTCCTTAAAATTCAGTGTTATAGTCTTCAAAAGTCCACCCAATAATACTTTACTTAAAGAGACAAGGTCTCTAGATTGTGAACAAACCTAGAAGCAAGACTCTCCCTTGTAGACACCTTGGTCAAATAGCTCAGAATGGCCAGAGAAGTAATTATTTAAGATCTAGCCTACTAACCTGAGTAAATAATAGGGCAAAGAGGGAAACAATCTGGTGTGGAAGAGATCTTACTGGGAGGACATCTGAGTTTTTGAATCCCAACACTTGAAGAGAGATATGCATTTACATCAGTGGAAAACAAGACAATGAGAAGGCATTTAAGATAACAAACCTAGGTTATACACTTGTCCAGTTATTCATTAAAGAAAATATTTATTAAAAAGACCATTTGCACAAGAATCAGTGTTCTCTGCTGATGAAGCAGCAATGAAGAGGAAAAAGATCTCCATCTTCATGGAGATGCTTTTTGAGGGTACAGATGCATTTGATCCCCACCTCAGGAACATTCCTCCTAAAATTATTCTTTATCAACAAGCTAGTTCAATTCCAAGATGAGTGAATGCCAGAAAAAAATGAAAAAGGATTATATATGCTGAAAGAGAGTAAAAATAAAGCAGGAAGTAAACTTAACAGGTAAGCAAAAAGAATATACTTTTGATTTCTATTAGTACAAATACTGATTTCCTACCAGTAAAGTCACTATATATAAATTCTTGAGGGATAAAATTGAAAATTGAACTAAAAGCCTCTGCAAATGCTAAGGCAATCCTAAGAGTGTTTGCCAGTTCGGTCATAAATTTTAACATGGAGATGTAACAAAATCACAAGACCTTAGGTCTGTGCAAGGAGGGGATTGGAACTAAGAATGATAGAAATAGACATGAAAAACATAGCTTTTCTGAAAAAAAAAAAAAAGATAAATGAATTGTCTTTACAATGGAAACAAGAAACCCACCCTTGAGAGTTCGCACCTTTAGGATTGGCATCACATATATTTAGATTTTTCATTTGGACTACCTGTGCAGTCTAGCTAACCCAAGGATAAAATAAAGTAAAAATGGCCTTAAATTGGCAATTCTCCAAGTTCCCTGGAAGAACAAATGCAAGACTTCTCTGGAGAAACAACTCCTCAATTGAAGAGCATCATGATTTCCACAGACTCAGATCATCAATTAGAAGCATACAACCCCAATTATAAACACATGACAAAATAAACCCTGTGAGTCAGTAAAACAATAAGTAGCAGACTTAAACCTATAAGGGGTTCAAGTTTTGGAAACACCATGTAAGAACACAGAATGACTTTTTTTTTTTTTGTAAAATGTACAAAGAAAAGTGAGACTAGGAGACTGTAAAACTTGAATAGGCAGATTAGAAAAAGAACTTGTGGAAGTTAAAATAAAATTTAATGGCTAGATTTAATACAATGAAACAACACATTAATAAACTAGAAGATAGTTCTGAGAAAATCATGCAGAATGTTATCAAAGGGAGAAAAGTCAGAGAAAATGGGTGAGTTAAAAGAATAGAAATTGTGATAGAATGGGAAAGTCTAAATATATCTTAATTGGAACTTCAAAAAGAGAAAAAATAATAGTAGCCCATATTAGAAATAAATGACTAAGATGTTTTTCAAAGATTTGGGAATCTCAACAATTTCAACAAAGAAAATTTTTGAAAAAAAAATATGCATTGGTATGAAACTGCAGAACACCCAAGCCAAATGAAAATATTTGAATATTCAGGGATACAAAACAATCTATAAAGGAAAGACAAGTATACTGGCTGATTTCTCAACCACAACTGAAATAAGATTGTGAAATAAAACATTCAAATTGCTTAAAGTTACTGTCAACTTAGAATATTTTTTTTTCTTCAGAATAAAATAGGAGATTTCCAGGGAAAATGGAGTAGACTACTACTGGACACTCGCCATAAGTCCTTCTAAGTGATGTCAATTAAGAAAAAAGGAATTGAACTCAAAAGGGACTCAGGTTCAAGAAGAGAAGATGGAGAAGAAATTCTTAAACATTGCAAAACGTGATGTTACTAAAAACAACAGTATGAATGAGCATAGCAATATGAACAATGAAATGTAAGCTGAAATAAAATTCAAGGAGTTAGTGTACTATGATCTTTATATTGTATAAGAGGAAACTGGAAATGATGAACTTTTGACTCTAAGTTAAAAGTCAGTGTAACAGTTTCAGGGCATATCAAATGCTACAGATAACTTAAAAATAAATACAAAAGGAAAAGTGGAAATAATATAGGAGCAACAACCCAAAAGAGGGCAGAAAAATGGGAGGTGGGGAGGAAATCATAGGAAAAGCAGGACAAAATGAAAGTACAAATGAGATACTAAAAATAATAATAAATAGATAAGCAACCACAATAAATTTAAACAGATCAAACTCTTTGCTTACAAGATTGATATATGATTTAGCAAAAAAAAAAAAAAATTAGTTCTATGCTACTTCAAAGAGAGAGATGGGAAAGAACCAAATAATATATACAGTAAGATAAAACTTTTACAATATTTCAAAATGTGAATGAAACTGCTATATATTTATCAGACAGATAAGCCCAAGAATGATACAAATAAATTACATTTTGGTACTGGTGGGCATGAGGGTCACATAATTGGCTTCAGAAAAATCTTCAACTACATTAAGAATGTTTTATTTCTTACTTTAGCTACTGGTTAAATGTATGTTTGATAATTTAATCTTGGCTGGGGGTGTATGGTGTTATTAGGAGAGTCGGGTCTGACTCACAGGGACCGTATATACAAAAGAATGAAGCAATGCCATGCCCAGCACTATTGTCAGTGCTTCTCTGCTATTCAGAGAGTTTTTAATGGCTGATTGTTTCACGAGTGGGCTGCCAGATCCTTCTCCCTAGGCTGCAGCAACTGGTATTCCCAGGTGGTCTCCCATCCAAGGATTAACCAAGCTGACCCTGCTTAGCTTCTGAGATCAGTTGGGATTGGTTGCTAGGGTGCTATGGCTGCAGATGGGGGCATTGTGTAGCTTAGTCATAGAACATTACCTAGCATGTATGAGGCCCATGAGGTCAATCTCCAGCATTTTTTTAAAAAAAATAGTCTTTATATCTTTTGATATGTCAAATATTAATACATTTTAAGACAATGTTTTTTAAGGAAATTCAGACTAAATGACTTAATTTTAAAATTACTCAAAAAGATAAAAATACTAAAGGAAGAGTTTATAGTACAGTTTAAAAAAGAGAGAGCTTAATAAAAAATTGAAAAGAAGGGTAAATGTGGAGATGAAAGCTATCAGAGAAGCAAAGAAAGTACACAATTGTCATGAAAAGAATTTAGTTTCCTTGCTTACTGCTGTGTCCTTAGCACTAGAACGGTGCCTATCTCTTGGGAGACCATTAATGAATATTTATTAAATTGTGATTTTGACTATAGAGAAGAATGAGACTTTCAAATAATTATGAAGAAGATGACTGACATGGAGGAAAAGTGAAAGAAAACCCATGGTTCTGAAGGATGGAGAAAACCTAAAAACTATGAGATGACATAGTTTAGGCTCTGAAGTCTGCCCTCTGCTCCAAAAGGTATGGAAATGGAAGCTAAACTGTGAACAAGGAAATGTAAATTAAAAAAAGAAACTGCTGGGTACATTGGCACAGGCCTCCAATCCCAGCAACTCATGATGCTGAAGCAGGAGGATCTCAAATTCAAGGCTAGAGGCAGCTTGCACAACTTAGCAAAACCCTGACTCAAAAATTAAAAAATAAAAATTGGGCTGGGGGTACAGCCCAGTAGTAGAGCACTTGCAAAGTATGTGTGAAGCCCTCGGTTCAATTCCCAAGTAGCAATTAATTAATTAATTAATATAAATTTTAAGACTATTTTCTATCAGAATCCCCCAATGACATCACTCTTGTGTAGAAGTATATAGAAAAGAAGACCAATGGGATGATCACTTGGAGTGAACATCGTTATGTTGCTTCAGGAAAAGAAATGTACTAAGCATAAATAAAAACAGTTTCAAAAACTGACCAAAATATAGCCACCAGAATTTCATTTCTGGGAATATGGAGTAGGCTTATATTTTCCTAATGTTACCACAAAGGAGAGCTAGAAATACTGGAAAAAAATATATGTATATATTTTACAAGTATACAGTATATAAACCTTTTATAGGTAGTTATACATACGGCTTTATCACACATGCATGCAGATTTTATATGTACAGTTGTATATATGAATTCTGTATATATATGCACATATAATATGTACATACATATATAAAATAAATTATATATGTATATTATACATAAACATACATAAATATAATATAAAACATACTATAAAACATGAGAGATCTAAAAGGTGGAGAGAAGAA
The DNA here is from genome assembly GCA_007922755.1 of Pedetes capensis. Lineage (NCBI taxonomy): Eukaryota > Metazoa > Chordata > Mammalia > Rodentia > Pedetidae > Pedetes > Pedetes capensis. Next base: position 42,437 of record VMDO01011413.1, on the reverse strand, counting down.
ATCAGACTAACAACAGACCTCAGGATCATTCTTTTTTTTTTTTTTTTTTTTCTAGTAGGGTATCCTTTCCATTGTTTCTAATGTGGCTTTTATTTCTGTTAAGGTTTTCTTTCTCTTATTTCTTTGCTGAGCTTTAACTATTTATTGATCTTCTCATGATGCTTTATTATTTCTTCTTTGATCCCTTGCATAATTTATTTAGCCTCTTCCTTTTCAAAGACCACACATGTATCTTTCTCTCAAGAGAGTCTGAAAATTATACAATGTGTGCTTTCTTTTGTATAAGGTTTTCATCTGCTTTCCTTTGGAGGTGTGTGTGTATGCATGTGTACATACAGTGCCTATGCATAGTAGCATTCTTGATCTTTCTGGCTATGACACAAATCGCTCTCTCAAAGGTAGCTTTTGATGATGAATAGTGTGAGGAGGGGGCTGGGATTTAGCTGTTAGTAGAGTGCTTTCTGAGGATCTGTGTTCGATCTCTAGCACCACAAAAATAGAAGGATGTGGCAGTTCACTCCCAAACAATCCTGAAAAACAATCAGCCATTGAAAACCCTAGGAGGCTCCCTATGAGTCAGAAAGGACAGCACCTAACAACAACAGTAAGTGTGCGGAAGGTTAGGGCACAGATCTAAGTCATTCTTAGGCTTTAACTCAGGTTTATTGCCTTAAACATCTTTCAAAAAACCTGTTATTCTTTGTCATGGGAATATGACAATAATCAATAAATAAAAAGAATTTGACATCATTAGTCATCAGGTAAATGCAAATTAAAATCACAATGCAGTACTACTGCACATCCACTTAAATAACTGACATTATCAAGAGTTGGAGAGCCCATAGAGCTGCTAGACTGTCACACACCACTAGTGGGAAGAATGATATAAACATTTTGAAGACTGGTTTAACTACTGAAGTTAAATATATATTTTCTTTCATTCAGAAATTCTGTAGTAATGATTGGATAAAGACACAAGGAAGGATGCTGGTAATGTTCTGGGTGGTAGTTATGTGGGTAGGTTAACTGGAAGAATTCATTGTGTATATTTATGATGTATGCCCTTTTGTATGTAAATTATAGTCCATTGAAATATTAATTATAGAAATATAACCAACATAAATTATTTTTAAAAAACTGACTATCTGCTATGGACAAATACTTTGCTGTATTGACTTTATATTTCTCTTTTCTTCTTTCTTAATTTACTACTAATAAAAATACTAAAATAAATGCAAAGCAATAAATAAGTGGCTCAGATTTGGATTGTTTCTGTTAGGTTTATAGTCATTAGTATTTCTTTAAATCAGACAGTTATGAAATGTTTGTGACATTTGATACATTCTGCTACCAACCTCTAATTATTGTCCCATAAATTATCAATTAATTGCAGGTTGATGATAGCTCTTTCATTTCTCTTAAATTTTCAGAGGCTTGCTATGAATGTAGGTAGAAGGCAGGACACTAGGGAGAGAAGATTATTCTCTGGACTGTACCAATACCTACCTAGGTGTTACTATACTGATGGAACAGAAAAAGTGCAGGTAAAGAGTAATATCCCTGTTCTGAATAGTGAAATGTTTATTCTTTTTAGGACAAAACATTAGTTTCTTATATAAAAAATGTATATCATCTAGATTCAGCAAAAGATATGGATGCAATAACTGTTGAATAAATAATTTCTTGGTTTATGGAGTCATTTTACAAATATCTGTTGAGATTTACTATATTTCCCCCAAGTACAGTTGCTGTGACAAGGAACTAATGTCTAGTAGCAGGAGGTGGTTACTGTAAGAAAACAGTGAAGGGTAACAGTGAGGCCATACAGTAGAAAGTGTTGGTCTTAGGTGAAAGAGTCAAAAAGAGTTTCATGGAAGGTTATCTGAAGTTAAATATAGATTATTATTCAATTGGTATTATCAGAATTAATAATAATTCAACCCAGCAACTTATAAAAATGGCAAAAATGGACAACTAGCATTTTTGACCTGTGGAGCAGATTCAAAAAGTTGTGAGGACCAAGAAACAAACCCAGGAGAGAATAAAGAAGTGGGTAATTCTTAGGGTAGAATCTTCTAGTTAAAATGTTGCAGCTTTGACTTGTGTGTGTTTATTGTGACCCTCTAGTTATGACTATCACTGAAACCTGACAGTATTATAGGACCACCCTTAGCCACCCCCACTCCTTTTGTCAAAGCATAAGTAGACTCAGTGTGCACACCTGTGAGATCAACTTTCCAGTCTAAATATCTTACATAAAATCTTTTGAAAGCAATAGGGTGCACCCACTTACAGCTTTAGGAATGGAAGCCAATTTTTAATTTGTTCCTCCTGTTTTCTGAAAATATAGTATTTCTCTTTCAAAGACTTTATTAGAAATCTGGTTTTCTTATGGGAACACAGGCAAGCAATTTACAGTGATGCATTAGTGATGATGGCTAGAGTCAAGAGGTTGTTCAGTTGTTAGGAGTTTGTGCTGTTTTTTTTTTTTAAGGAATGGTTTTTAAGTTGCACAAAGATTTGAGATTTTTAAAGGAGCCAATTCCAAACAGAAAGAAAAAGAGCAGTTGGTAATGACAACTATGATAACAATAAAGACAACCAATACTACCACCATACCTGATAATATGCCAGGCACCACACAAAGCACTTCATGTATACTTTATCCTGTAAGGGTAAGTGCAAGTAGATGGCATAGTATTATTGTTGTTGTTGTTGTTAGGTGCCATCGAGTCAGTATCCGACTCATAGCGACCCTCATAGGGTTTTCAACGGCTGGCTGTTTCGGGATTGCCTTGGGAGTGGATTGCCAGGTCCTTCTCCCATTTTTGAGGAGCTAGAAATCGAACTCGGGACCTCAGAGACTGCAGCACAGCACTCTACCAACTGAGCTAAATCCCAGCTCATGGTATTATTAGATTTACTTAAAAAAAAAAACTCTATTGTAAAAATATTGCTAGCAGAAAAAAAGCTTACTTTAAGTTACTTTTTTAAACTGTAAAAACAAAAGAAAAATCGGCCCAAGGACAGTAGTGCAGTTTTGGAGGATACAAAAAGCAAACCTCTATGTTCTGCTTTGCTTCTCCCTTTTCCACCAAGAAGGGGAATGATCTAGAGATAGGAAATGGTGAGGTGAATAGGGATAGGGGGAAATACACCAAATATACACAGGGCAAGACCAAGAGTGGCCCTAAGAGCTCTAAAGGACTCTACCAAATGGCTGGAAGGAATTCAACCAGAAAGTACAAAAAGAACTTTCAAAGGAAAGCAGCAGCATCTTAGCATCCTGTAACAGAGAGGACTGGTCATAGATGGGGAATACATGTGTGTAGCTGTTATTGTGCAAAAGGCAAGAAACGTTTCACAAACTACCTTGAGATTTTAGGAAAGATTATTGTACTTCCTTGATTTTAAGGCATAGTTTTATCTTTAACACTTTAACATTTTGGAAAATGAGAAACATCTAATAACCAATAGCAAAATATACTCTCCAGGCATGAGAACTGACATCAATTGTTATTGCCTATAGGTGCATTAGTGATGATTAGCAGCCACATGTTCTTCCATTGAGTTATTTGCATTCAACAAATGTGGTTGGATGTGAACTCAAATTTGGATCCTTTCCTTTTTGTGATAAAATGTTTCTTAAAAACTCATACAGTGTAGCATAAGAATTAAAAAATCTCTGAGCATATAAAACATGCATTGCAAAGGAATTGCAATTAAGAGTAGGGATGGTCATGATTTTTGGAACAGATTATAAAATTTTCAAAGGTCAAAACCTTGCTGTGACCAAGCCATATGATACTCTCTACCTGTCAAAAACTTCTATATAGGCAGTCTGTGTAACTTAGCGAGACTCTGTCTCAAAAAGTAAAAAACGGGCTGGGGTTGCAGCTCAGTGGTCTAGCACTTGCAGAGTATGCAAGCGCAAGGCCTTGGGTCCAACCCCCAGTACAGCAAAAAGAAAGCAAAAGCAAAACAAAACAAAAAAACTTCTAGATAGTCAGCTGTGGTGGTGGGCAACTACAATCCTAGGAATGGGCTGAGGTAGGAAGATCACAAGTTTAAGGCAAGCTTGGGGTACATTGGGAGATGGCAGTCTCAAAATAAACCAATAAATATGTAAGTAAAGCAAAAACTTCTTGATATATTTTGAAATTTTATTATCAGCCAGTTCTATGTTATAAGATGTCATGATCATAAGTACAGGTTTTGAAAAGAAGGATGTCATATACTATAGTTTATATCTTAAATGTTCCTCAAAGACCCATGTGTCAAAGTCTAGGTCCCCAGTGTGTGGTTCTACTGGTAGGTGGTAGAATCTTTAGGAGGTGAGGCATACTGGAAGGAAGTTAGTTCATTGGGAGCAGCCACTTCAAATTGATTTATTAATTATTTTTGTTGATGCGGTGAGAAAATACCTGACATTTACAACTTAAGGGAGAAAAGATTTTTTTTTTCTCATTATTCTAGAGGGTTCAGTCATGGTTGGTTGGTTCATCCCACACATTTGGGAATTATATCTTGCCCGCAAGAGGATGTGCCAGAGGAGTTTCTTCACTTCATCTCAGACAGGAAGCAGGGAGGACAGGGAAGATTAAGAGACAAGATGCCCCTAAGCAACCTACTTGCCCCAGCTAGGCCTCATCTCCTAAAGTTCCCAGAACTCTCCAAAATAGTGTCATCAGATAGAAATCAAGCATACACACATGTGTGAGGCATTTCATATTCAAACCATAAAGGAAATACTGGGATGTTGATTCCTCCTCTCTCTCTTTCTGCTTCCTGGCCCCCATGAGGTGAGCAGCTTTGCTCTGTCTGCCCCCAACCATAATGTAGTGCTTCGTCATAGTCCCAAAAGCAATTAGCCAATCAATCATGGACTGAAAAACTTGTGCGCCAAAATAAATCTTTCCTCCTTTACATTAATTTTCTCAGGCATTTCACCTCAGCAACAGAAAGCTAACACATTATAGTAAGGCCAAAATGATTCAAAAGAATCCTTAGGCTCTGAATGTAAACAAGACTTAGATTTGTTAAAGAGGTAATAGTTGTAGAGTAACTAAATATTTTCTATAAAATGAAAAAACCTGAAATATATTATTAAACATATTAGTCATTTACATATTACATATTAAACATATTAGTCATTTAAAATCTCTAATATTTATGTTTAAATGGCTTTAAACAAAAGGTCAAGATAACTCAATAGGGGGAAAACATTAGTCAGGTAGAAGACTTCTACAAACAAAAGGAGTTAATTTAGGTCCCTACCTCACACTATGTATAAGCATTAATACAAAGTGGATTATATACATGAATACAAGAGTGAAAACTATAAAGTATTAGAAGAAAATGAAGGAGTGATCATCATGATATTGGGTTAGTCAATGATTTCTTAGATGTGACATCAAAAGCTTAAATGATAAAAGATTGCTAAATACTATAGTATTATTTACTATTCATAGGGTTTTCAATGGCTAATGGCCACAACAATGGGCTTATGCATAAAAATGACTGTGTTCATGGTAGTCTCAGAAAATGTTTCATTCTGTTGTATATAGGGTAACAATGAGTTGGATCCAACTTAATGGCACTCAATAACAACAACATTATTTACTATAGTCACCATGCTATATAATAGATTACCAGAATTTACTCATCCTATAGTTGAAAGCTTATACTCTGACTAACATCTTCCCTTCTCCACTTTCCTTGACCACCATCACTTTACTCTTTGCTTCTATGAGTCCAGCTTTTTTAGATTTCACATATAAATGAGATCATACAGTATTGGTATATCTGTGTCTGTCTCATTTTGCTTAATATAACATCCTCTAATTTCACCCATGCTGTGACAAATGGTAGAATTTTCTTTATTTTTGGCTGAATAATATTTCATTGTGTGTTCAAACCACATTTTCTTTGTCCATCCATCCACTGATGGATGCTTAGGTTGTTTCCATATCTTGGCTATTGTGAATAATATCTCAATGAAACTGGGGGAGAAGATGTCTCTTTGAGATATTGGTTTTATTTCCTTTGGGTGTATTCTGTATAGTAGGATTTCTGGATCATATATTAGCTCTATTTTTAATTTTTTAAGGAAACTATCCTGTTTTGCATGATGGTCATGTCAAATTACTTTTCCACCAATAGTGTATAGGGATCTAATGTGCAGTATGATGATTATAGTTAATAACATTGCATTATTTGCTTGAAATTTGATAAGACAGAAAATTTTAATTTTATTCACCCTCCCACACAAGCACAAACACACAATAGTAACTGTGGGTGATAGTAGATATTTTAATTACTTTGACTGTGGTAATCATAAAAAATGTATACATATATCAGATCACCTCATGGAACATGTTGAATATATATAATTTTATTTTTAAATTAAGTATTTTAAGCTTAAAAATAAATAATTTAATCACTTTGAATACTTGATAAATTAGATTTCATCAAAATTAAAACTTTTGTCCTCTAAAGGCCATCACCAAGAACATAAAATGACTACCCATAGAACTGGAGAAATTATTTACAAATAATCACTCTCTTAAGGGACTTGTAGCTAGAGTATAAAAAGGACTCTTAAAATTCTACAGTAAAAAGACAATCAAATTTTTAAAATGCACAAAGGATTTGAGTAGATATTTCTCTAAAGAAATATAACAGCTAATTAGCATATGAAAAGATGCTTAACATTATTAGTCATTAGGAAAATGGTAATTGATACCACATGACAGCACTTCACACTCAGTAGAGTGGCTACAATAAAAGGGACAGGCAAGAACATATGTTGTCAAGACATGGAGAAATTGAAATTCTCCTATGTTGCTGGTGGAAAATAGTATAGTGCCTCAAAATGTTATATGTAGAGTATAGAGTAACCCAGCAATTCCAGTGTTAAGTAGCCACCCAAGGGAAATGGAAACACATGTTCGCACAAAACTTGTACATAAATGTTTATGGCAGCACTATTTATAATAGCTAAAAAATGGAAACAACCCAAATGTTCATCAACTGACTGATGAACAAATAAAATGTGGTATAACTATACCATGAAATATTACTCAGAAATAAAAATGAACAAATGATTGATACATGCTACAGCATGATAAATCTGAAAAATATTATATTGGATGAAAGAAACCAGAGACAAAAGAAAACATATATAATGTTATTTATAGGAAGTATACCAAAAAAGCAAAAATATAGAGACAGAAAGTAGATCAGTGATTAGTTTGGGCTGGAGGAAGGAGAATGGAACTGGATGAGAGGGGATGAAGAATACCTGTTATTGGGTAGAAGATTTCTTTTTTGGATGAAAAAAATGTTCTAAAGTCAGATTATGCTGATGGTTACATAACTCCACAAACATACTAAAAACCATTGAATTGTATACTTTAAAACGGTGAACTTTATGGTATATAAAGTATAGCTTAATTAAGTTTTTTTTTAAAAAAGGCATTAAAAGTGGATAGTTCTTGAGAGGCTAAAAGACAACCCAGAGGTCATAGAACACAGACTGAGATCAATAAATAAATAAACTAACTAGCCAATGAACTACTTTTATTTACAGATGGAGTTTTATGTCTACTAGAAACAGAAATGCTATAAACTCAATGTATCTGGATTTTATTAAAGTACATTATTAAATCTCCTATACTTTCCCATGGGGTGGGATTTAGCTCAGTTGGTAGAGCACTGCCCTGCAGTCTCTGAGCTTCCGAGTTCAATTCCCAGCACTGCAAAAATGGGAGAAGGACCTGGAAATCCACTCCCAAGGTAATCCTGAAACAGTCAGCCATTGAAAACCCTATGAGGGTCGCTATGAGTCGGATACCGACTCGATGGCACCTAACAACAACAGCATACTTTCCCATTGGTCAATAGGACAATTTTGTGAAACCTGATGTGAAATCAGGAGAGTGTTGTGGTTTCATAATTGAAAATATGTACTAAAAAGGGACTGATTGATGAATATAAATTGTTCTTAGAGGAACTTCTCATTGTGAGATACACCATTATGATTATTCTGATTAGCATTTGTACAAATGACTTGGTTCACAATAAATCATGGAGTGAATAATTTATATAATCCCAGCAACAAAATGCTAAATATTATTGACCAATGATTTCAATATATTTATTGGCTAATACTCATCTGGATACACCCAGTGAAAGAAACAAAATAAAATAAGAGGCAAAAACTATGTTTTGGGATTAAAGTTTTATAGCTGATCATGTATTCATATACTTTAAATAACTTTTATAAACAGTAAAAATTTAGAAAAATGGGGTCTCAAGTATCTAGTTCTATTTTTTCTCCAGTAACCAAAGCCACTGGAAGATACATGCATGCAGAGTAACACTGTTAGTCTTGGCCAGGCGCAGGCCTCCATGGCCTGGAGCTGAGTCCTGTCATAACTGGGGCTGGGCTTTGTTTCCAGACAGAATTCACTTCTTGAGAAGTTAGCATCCTAAAAGAACCCATCAAGTCAACCTTCTCCTTTTCCAGTCAGATTGAAGCAAAATTGATGGGGTCCCCACATATGTTGTCTTTCCCCAGTACTGCAGACTGGCTGCTCCACAATATTTATTAAAGGTAGAAAAGCCAAGTACAACATGTTTTTGAAACTAAATACCTGGAATTCTGACACACACTTTCTGGATGAGCCATTACTTAGTGGTTTCTTCACAAATCCTGGTCTGTTCATTTATTCAGTGTTTACTGGAAAAGATGTTGTTTCTTCTTTTGCACCTTTTTCTTGTGTTGTTGTATTGTTAGGATATATATTTTTTTCTTGAGTTTTGAATGAAGTTGGAAACTATAGTTCTGCCAAGACACAGGTTGCAAAACACTTCAGAGTGACCTAAGCTACTGCACCAAACATGAATCACTGGAGCCCATGCTTTCAACACTTTAGCAGAGGTCTTTCAAATACAGCATTAGACTATTTGCCCATGAAATAGATACTCAGTGCTTTTCTTCAGGCTTCTTTCAGCAACTGACTTATACAAGTAACACAATGAGGGAAAGTGGCAGGATTTAACTGGATAAATGCTGTAGATGAGGTTTCCCTCCGGAAGAAGAAACACTAGGTGAGGGTTCTAATAATTAAAGGATTTCTGAGCATTGTCATTTCTACCTAGAATTTTCTGATAATATTTCTTTCTTTAGTCATAATAACATCATTTAGGCCAAACCACATAATTGCTTTGGTTTGGGTATGGGATTACTTTGCCTTGATTCTAGAGTTTTCAATGACTCTAGTAATAATAATACATACCATTTATTGAGAAAAGCACCAAGTAGTTGTGCCAAGCACATGACATGGAGCATTTCCAAGCCTTACAACATTCCTGCAAGGTATATATTACTGTTACTATTTTCAGTACAAAGACATTAACACTCAATGGGCTTAACTTGTTTAGTCTTATAGATAGTGCATGGTATTTCAGGATTTGAACCCAAGTTTGTCTGACTCTAGTTTGGCCTCTTCTTTGAGTTGAGAAAGTCAGTCCATCATACTTTTTCTTTCAGATTTGCAAAGCTTTGTTATAACTGCTATGATAATATATATTTAGCCTTAAACTGACTATCCTGCACATTAAAAAGAGTGACAAATTTGCAGTGAGAAGAATAATATTTCACTCAGGATGTACATGATTTTAAGCCTTCATTTTATAAAAGCTATAGTTATCTCACTTGTTTTTCCATAGTATAGGTTATTTTCTTAGTCTAAAAACCACATAATTATTCCTGTATCAAATCCTGTGTCTTATGTCTTACTTTGTTGCTTGATTCCTTATTATGTCTCTTTCTTATATATTATAAATGGCATACTTCTTTTTCTCTATTTTTGTATCTTTCATATTTTATTCAGATAATTTACATATAAACTACATTGTGGACCAAGACTATTAGAACGATGAAGTCACCAAAAGTAAAAAAAAAAAAAAAAAAAAGCTATTATATTCCCATGCCTTTATCCTGCCCTTTCTTGGGTACAAAGAACATGAGTTGTTGCTTTTGTCTCTTATTTGTGTCTTCCTTTTTTAAAAAATTCGTTTGTTTGTTTGGGGGATTGGGGTCTTACTATGTCGCCTAGGCTGGTCTCAAATTAGTGAGCTCAAGTGATCCTCCTGCCTCAGCTCCCAACTAGCAGAGACTACAGGTTATCTATGTCTTATGGGAAAATATTTAAGAAATTTGAGAGTTGCAGTATATTCTAAATAAACATACACACAACTTGATGTGGAAGATAAGAGGAATAAGATCAGATTTGAGTCCCAGAAAACACATCTGAGGGTTATAAAGCTTATTTAGGACATGATCATATAGTTTAGGTGAGAGCCAAAGAGATTTGTACCAAAATAGAAGGGATAAAGAGAAGCGTCAGACGTGAGAGCTATTAAGCAGATGTATCTATTGAACTTAAGGACTAATTGGATGAAGGATTGGAGAAAGATGAAGAGTTTCCAAGTGTTTTCCCAAAATGAAGATGAATGGTCTGGGAGGAAAGATGACACAAATAGATTTATTTTAATTAATTAATTATACTTTTGGTGCTGAAGCTTGAACTCAGAGACCCACACATGTTAAGCATGAATTCTGCCACTGAGGCATACCCCAAGCCCTCAAATAGGTTTTATTGAAAAATTTGTTTACTACTCTTCCATTATACAGTAAGAGCCAGTAAGTAACAAATTTACTTATGTTTGATACTGGCCTTAAAAATGTCCATAACATAGAGCAAGTTCAATGTTGAGTTTGAGGTGTTCAAGGATCTCTTTAAGAAATACAAGAGGCTAAAAAGAAATGGGTGAAATACAAATTGCGATCATCCCTTATTGTTAGAATTATACTAATTATAATTTTATTCCTAATATATTTTGAATGTCCACATAGCTATAATGAACACATGTTACCTTTATTTTCATAAAAAGTTAGAAATACAAGAGGCTAAAAAGAAATGGGTGAAATACAAATTGCGATCATCCCTTATTGTTAGAATTATACTAATTATAATTTTATTCCTAATATATTTTGAATGTCCACATAGCTATAATAAACACATGTTACCTTTATTTTCATAAAAAGTTAAAGCTCATTTATTACTTGAAAAGATGAATAAATCTGAATACAAATATAGAACCATTGGAACAGCCTACAGGTTTTTTGTTAGGTGCTGTCAAGTCGAATGTGACTCACAGCAACCCTCATAAGATTTTCAATACTACATATCAGAGGACTTGTCAGAATTTTGATCAGAATGTTTATGCTTGGCATTCATACATAATTTATATTATCATCACAATTTTCATAGTGCCCATGTCACCACAAAATCTAGCACTGGTGTCATAGCTTTTTTTCAAGTTTTATACATTCCTTCATTATTTATTAGGGGATTCAGTGTTCTAAACTAAGTCACTTGGTCTTTCAGACTCAAAAAATACAAGAAGCTAGTAACAGCCCTTGTCAGCAGCTCTACTTTCACTGGTACCCACCCTCTTCCTTTTGTTTGGAGATCCAGAGCAGTCTTTTATGTAAAGACAAAAGAAGCCCCTATATTTTTCTAAAACCTCTAGAAATTATTTTCCAAATGCACATTTTTCTAGCAAAATTTCTTACAGCAGACCATTTACAAGAAAAATAAATACAAGAGAAACATATTAATGTCCTACATACAGATCAAACATTCATAAATTAATGTTTTTGTTTTTGCCTTTGTCTTTCAATCGTAGAGTGAAATTCAGGATTAATTTTCCCTGAAACACAAAGTGTGGACCTAAATTTATATAAGTTTATATGAGTGCTTCCCATGTGAGCCTGTAAAAAGAATAAAAGAGAAAAGGCAAAGACAGTTTTTCCAAGAACCATAGCAAACAAAGAATTATAAAGCACACAGAACAGTTGAAGACCAAAGGAATGGATAATTCACATGAAAAAGCAGAAAAATGTGGTTTAACAAGGAAGAGCACAGATATAAACCTGAGACATATATTCTCTTGGTATTAATATGTAAAATACTAGGAACTCATTGCAGAAAGCAGGAAGAGCATCAGGAGAGATGGAGTCAGCAACAAGTACAAGGTTGTCAAATGTCCTGTTCTATTCTTGTCATTACATTGTATCATTTTAAACTCTAACCAGGTGAATGATGCTTCCATTTTTTACTGCAGGTCTGCAGTGCTAACACATACATCTGACATTTCAAGAAAATCTGGCTTTTACTATCAGAATCCTTCCCTTGCCTGATGTTTCTTAGAAGTAGATGAACATAGTTTTGGTGAGATTTGACAGATTAATGAAGTACCAAGAATTGAAAAAAGATTTCTAAATGGTTTCTAATGTCTCAAGAAGACAACAGGAAAAAAGTGTATTCCTGAGGAAAGTCAGTCTCGAAACCATCCTCATAATTAATTCAACATCAGAATGAAGTTCAAAGACGTTATCAAGCACATCCTTAAGGATTATGAGAATCTTCATTACAAGGTCCTTAGAATATCACAAATACCAAGTATAAAGAATTACAACTAAAAACAAGGAAATTCATGACTCATTTCTGAAAACCCATGTAGAGGGAAACAGTTAAAGCCGCTTCCTGGATATATGGCTCAAGCACTTGGACATGTATCATTAATGTACTATTTTCTAGTGAAAATGTTGGCAGTGAGGTCATTATTGCATAAGACACAAGGTGGTGGTACAGAATTCAGCTGAGGACCAGGTTCTAAGGTGAATTGGAGATATTTATGGAAGAATATAAACATTAGGGACAATTGTGTCTATGAGAAACTAGTACAAACCATCAATCACGATTCTAGAATATATACTTGTCCCTAAGACAGTAACTATAAATTTGGGTATGAGGTGCACTTAAATTTGACTTGTGCAAAATTTAAATGTTTCAGATGCAGTCATAGTAGAATCTAGAGAAAAATGTACATACATTGGATTATTTGCTTGGCAATAAAGATGTATTTAGTCTAAAAAAGAAAAGGAGAGATGGAAACAGTAATTTGGGTGATATACAACTTGTGAGAGAAATTGATAAATACGGGAAAGGGAGAAGGTGGTACAAGGTAGCATTGAAGGGGTGATGCATGCACACATTATTTTGTGATGACACATAAAAATTATGAGCCAGTAGACTCTAGTAATGATCTACATCTATATGATACACTGGCAATACTAATGGTCTCAGTTATTCATTCTTCTTTGGGTCCATGCCCTTTACCATGTGCCTTTGCAGCTCTTGTCCTCAGGAGGTGAAATATATTTCCCTGCCTTTGGATTCTGACTGTGGTAATATGGCTTGCTTTGACCAATATGATGTGGAAGATATAATCAAACTTGGAAAGGTGTTTGCACATTTCTTCTTGTGCTTTTGCCTTCTGCCATTGCCATGACAGAAATGTCTAAGCTAATCTGGCTGAGAAGATTTTTGTGGAGTAGAGCTCAGTTATCCCAGGCAGCCTAACAGGTCTATCCTAGATCAGCCATTAGCTAGCCAACTCTCAGCTATGCAACAGAACCCTACCTTGATTGCAGAGATAATTAGCTGTAGACCCCAAATCCATGAGCAATAAATGCTTGTTGCTATATGGCACTGAAGATTTGTGGATGGTCCTTATAAAATCATTTCATGGATGCAGCATACTGGATCAATGAGTAAGATGATTAGACTACTAATGGCCAGATGGCCAAATGATTTTTTAGGAGAGACAGAGAGTATTATTTATTTTTCATTATCTGTCCTTCCTATATTTGTCATAAATAGTGGAAAACACCATTTGAATGATTAAGTTTTTAAAAATTTTGTAATAATGCCCTGTTTTGAACAAATCAAATATCCAATGCATTAAGAACCTAACACTGATCATCTGGTCTTCCATTTTGAAGGGTGAATTTACAGAAACAAACAAATAAGTAATCTCATTTTTTAAAATTTAATTGAGGAATCAAAACCATAATATTTATCCACACCTGTTTTCTAAATGTTTTAGTGGTTTATAATAGCTAATATTGAGTACTAACTTTGCTCAGTGTTCTAAGAAAGAGGTAATAATATTATCCCTAATTTACATTGAGAAAACTTAGGCCCAGAGAGGTTAAGAAAGTTTTTCAGAAACACAAAGCTAGGAAGTGGTTGAACTAGGATTTAGTAAGAGCTCAGACTCCATACTTTTGATTGCCACATTTTATTAGCATGAGAAATAAGAGAATAATTAAGTGCTGAATTTGGCAATACCCTTGTGTGTGGGGAGATTATTATTATTTTTAAGGAGGTATTTCAGTTTAAATACATTTTAATCATTTATAAGTGTCCAATACTTGTAATTAGTTTTTAATTTAACAAATTGCAAAGAAAGAAATGTTGAGTTAGACATTTTGGAACTTACTGCTAGTTCCGTTACCTTCATATTTAGACATTTTTATATGAGCAGTTTAACCATATTTGGGTTTTTTTCTCATATACATATTTGGAGAAATATACCTAATTTATTTTTTTAAGATAGTGCTTTCCATTTCCTACATTAATAGATACAGCACAATTATATTACTTTTATTTGTTGCATTAATATTTAAGGGTTGGTACTGGTTAGCAAGCCATATTGAATCACACAATTCTGTAACATGTTGATGAAGCACTAGCCTGTTGACTATACATCCATCAGTACAGGTGCTAAAGCCCTTTGTGCACACTGTTGATAGTCCTATACTGATAAACTACCGCCTTGCCCTTTGTAGACAGTCAGGACCAACATTGAGCTTTCCAATATGCTACTCCTAATAAAGGCAGATCATAGTTATCTCAACTACCATTAGATACCAATTTCAACTACCATTAGATACCTACACACATAAAATTTAGACACCTGTAATGATAGGATCTCCAACTACTGTGAGGGAAGTTACAATATGTCTAGGCATGCTTGTGCTGATTCACATAGTGTAGAGATCCAAGGGGGAAAAAAGTTAAAATATTTTCCCTGGTTTCTAGGCAATGTTGTTGTGTTGTTGTTAGGTGCGGTCTAGTCAGTATCTGACTCGTAGCAACCCTACATGCAACAGGGGAAACACTATTGTCAGTGCTTCTCTGCTGTTCACAGGGTTTTCAATGGCAGATTGATTTTTGGGAGTGGGTTGCCAGGTCCTTCTCCCAAGCCTACAGCACCTGGTGTTCCCAGGCAGTGTCCCATCCAAGTACTAACCAGGACCGACACTGCTTAGCTTCCAAGATGTGACAAAATCAGATGCCACAGGGCTATGGCTGCAGGCTGTTTCTAGGCAATACCTAAAGAAAATACATGATACAGATCATGAACTTTTACTTCTCTATCAAGCAAAGATTTCCAAAATTTGTTCCTGTTACTCTTAAACTTGATGAAATGTTCATGCAATGGAAAAAGCAGAGATCTTAAGTAGAGGTTCTCAACTTTTATATACCATTGTCCCCTTTAGCAGTCTAGTGAAATGTATAGATACTTTCTCAGAAGAGTGGTTTTAATGTATAAACTAAAACATACTACTATTAAGGAAATATAGTTAGAATACGTAAACATATCTTGAAATAGAAATGTATATGTTCCTTTATTAATGCATTTAATAATACACTGTAGAATTTAAAATATGCCTTAAATATATTTAGATATATTTTAAGTAAAAAAATTAAAGTTCAATATTATATTTTAAAGATTTAGTGTGAAGGTTAAAATGAGAGCATTGGGTAAGAAGTGGTCTTTAATTTGCCTCCTTCCACGTATTGACCACCAACAATATGAAATGCTAGAAAATAACATAAATCTCTGGACTGTCAGAGTGGATGGCCCCAACTTCACTATGATTATGAAACTACAATGTGCCCAGTGCCCAGATAGTTCCCATGAACATCCATGAGAAGGAAGGCTTCAACCACATGCAATCTAGCAATGATTTTAGGGTAGTTATGGGTACAAATGATGGTTCAAGATTATCTTTTCCAACTATGAGGTGTTATGAAAATATCTGTTATTTCTATTGGTGACACAGCCACAGATACTATAAATACACTGAGGTTTATCACATGCATTTATAATTGAAAGAAATCCTTAGCTGAAAGTTATAAAAATAAAGATAGAAATTGTTGTTCCTAGTTGTTCATGGATCTCCTAAATTAGAATCATAAATCTGGGTCTAAACAAGGGTTTTACCCTTAATATGGTATGACTTTTTCATTTTAATTTTCTGAGAAAAGATTTTTATATTTTTAATTGATAAAATAAGGACATGAATATGTGTTTTACAGTACTGACATGACCAAATAAGATAATGAATATGAGAAGGCTTGGTAAACTTTGAAGTGCTAAACATTAGCTAATTTTATTATTTTCCTTATACTTGCTTCATTAAGGAAATGAAATAAGGTTTGAATCCAGCTTGTTCTCTGACTTTCTCATATGATTGTCAGTTTCTTATCACCTTTTATTTGAGATGTGAAGATAAAATGGTGAAAAGAGGATGAAACAATAATGTGAGGCTAAATAAAGAACTAAGAAAAGACTAATGAAAGCTAACTATTTTGCTCTCTTCATTGTTTCAATGAGATAAAACATATGAAGTGCACAGAATGCACAAATTTTAGGATTATGTGGCTTGGTGATTTTCTTATTTATGTACAGTTTTGGGTGACCAACACCTAGATCAAACTGTAGAACACCAGGAGTTTCCTTCACGTTTTTACCCAGGCATGTCTATCCCCCATCCCTGGGTATAACCACTATTCTGACTTCACTGTCATGGATTAGTTTTGTCTATTCTTGAAGTTCATAAATAAACCATATTATTTATAGGCTTTTATGTCTGGCTTCTTTTACTAATAAATGCCTGTGAGATTCATCTACTTTATTGCATGTAAGCAGTAGTTCATTGATTTTATTGCTATGTAGAGAGCACCTTTCCCTTCTGTTATTGGTTTCATCTTGTTCAGAATCCTACTAATACAACCAATTTAAAGTATATCTACTTTAAATGTTGTACAAATGTTGCCCTTTTAAATGAAATAGAGTTTAGACTTTTCAAAAACAATTCATAATTCCCTTTTATTTCCAATTCAGGAGAAAATTCTTCCATTTCTTGTGGGTATCTCTTCTTTCTCTAGGTCTGAAATGAATGAAAATGCAAATAATCTAATGTGTGAAACAAGATAATATGAGCATTTTTGAGGAGACGTCTTTTCTACATACATCTTTAGCCAACCTCCCAAGAGACCAAACCAACATCAAATCAATAATGATCACTCTTGTAAGTTAAAGAAATAAAAGCCTAGATCTAACATTGACAAAAGAATAGCAGAAAATCATCTGAGAATCTAATAAGAAACTCTTGGGGAATTTATGAGTATAACCCTGGATCCACCATATTAAAGACTGTTATGCTTGTAGAAAAGTTGAGATTGGAATCTGTTCACAATTACCAAATCAAAATACAATTAACTAGTCACTGGGAACAAACAATGGTGTCTTTAAATGTCCTTTTGGAAATGTAGACTTGCTACATGGATCAGGTTCCCAAGGTTCGGATGTTTTCACTTATGAGCCTCCCTATGAAATATTATTCTGAGTTCTGCGCAATAGTTTGTCCTAGGAGGAGAGAGGAAAATAGGGACATATGGCATTGAAACTTTTCATATTCTTAGAACACTTCAAAGGAAACTTTCGTTCATTCCTATGTCCTTTTGTTATGACCTCATATATAAGGTATAAGTATATTTGAAATTAAAGATTGAATTTTGATTGCACATCATCTTTTTTCCTGACAAAATTATTATAGGAAGTATCTCTGATATGGCTGAGATATGTGATTCAGGCTTTTTTTAAAAAAATAAAATAAAAAGAAACTCTGCTTTATGACAGTTAATATATTTCATTTCTTTTTCAATAAAAGCATAGCTAACAAGTTAGAAATGTTTCCCCCTCTCCTTTGTAAAAGTATATCTTTAATGTGTGGTTTTCTAAACATTAATTTGATTTGTATTAGCTATTTGTTGTACCTCCTAAAATCAACATTTAGTCAGTTTTTTTGCTGTAGCTTTTAATAGAGAGCAAAAATATTGAAAAAGTTCCACAATAGTGACAATAACAATAACAAAATAACATTTTTCATACTTCTAGTGTTTGACTAGAACATTGACTAACATTGTGAAATTGATGGCTATTTTCTTTGTATTTCTTCTGCTGCTGCCCTGGTAGAGGTGGGAAGATCAGTAGAATAGCCAGAACCTGAGAAGGAGAAGCAGTGGATTCTCGGATAATTTATGTTGTTTCTCAGACTGAAGTTAACTACTGATGATGAGATCAGAGAGAAACATGGATGCTGCCAAGGAATTAGGTTTTGTTGACTTCTCAGGCCAATACTCAGCTCACTCAGGAACAGTGAACTCTAGCATATTAGTTAACACTAGGTACTTGATGGAAAAACATACTTAAAAAAACCCTTTTCCCTAAGGAGTGCTTCCCTCAGCAATATGAAGTGGCCCCCAGCTCATCCCTGGTGATTTACAGGCAATACAAATAGATGCCCTAAATACTTAAATGTTATAAATCAAGGAAAAATACCATTAAATAAAATGTCCTAGCTTTCTACCTTGACAAATGCACTTTGATAATTATCTGGAAGACCAGCTTGACTTAGAAGTTCTAGACTTTTCAGAGCTCCCAGCTGGAATATGACAGGGTTAGGGGAGCAAGTCTAGGCTTTTAGCCTGTCCTACTTCTCTATCTACCCCAAGCTCCATCCCATATCATAAGATGGCTCATGAGTTCCCATATGGATATCCTAATGGTCTGGTCCAAGCTTCACCTATAATCTCTGCAAACAGTGGACCGTGTGGGCAGGTGCCAGGCCTAGGGATGCATACCTTGGTGGCCCAGGGTAGACCCCAGGAGATTAAACCTTGAGGAAGTCAGCTCAAGCCCTACAAGTGTGTTTGTGGCCATTCAAGTAGTGAATTCCAGGGCCTAAGTATGTACAGCATGGTCTGAAAAGTGGGGGAGCACCTTGATGAACATGCTTCTTGGCCCAGGGAGCCCTCGTCTCAATGAGGGGCATGACTAGAGGAGACCAGCAAAGAGTCCCTAAAAGAAGGCCCCCTCTTTGCCTGGGTCTAAGACAAAACTGGACAGCTGATGATGATTATACAGTAGGGGTGTCAGATACCTCCAAAAATCTTCCGTTTAATAGTACCAGTTGTTGTTGTTTGTTGTTAAGTACCATTGCGTCAGGTCTGACTCCTAGCCACCCTATGTATAGCATAAAAAAACGTTACCGGATACTGTGCCATGCCCAGCACTATGTTAGTGCTTCTCTGCTCTTGATAGGGTTTTGGATGGCTGATGTTTCAGGACTGGGCTGCCAGGTCCTTCTCCCAAGCCTATAGTACCTGGTATTCCCAGGCAGTCTCTCATCCAAGTCCTAACCAGGCCCTACTCTCCTTAGCTTCCGAGACTTGATGAGATCAGATGCCAGGGTGGTATGGCTGTAGACAACACTACCAGATACTGTGCCAAGTACTGCAGATTCAGAGATGAGTACATTACCACCCTTGAATGAATTATGCCCTTCTGAAAAGGCCACTCTAAAGTGCAAACATTAACACAGACCCAGAGGGGAGTTCCTTCCTCTCTCAGGACTGCTGTAATGTGAGTTTGTCTCTCAAATGGGCTAATTGTTCCCTGTCAAGGGTAGTGCAGAAAGCCAGACCTTGGTCATCACAGCCACTGATTCATGTTTTCTGAGACCTACGTGCTCCAGTAAATTGCTCTCCACCTAGTTCCTGCTTCAGTCTTGGCTCATTGCCTGCTCCCCACCCTCTTTCCTCTGATTGCAATTTCCTAATCAGAAACTCCTGAGAGGGCTGCTCCCCTGCCAGACAGGGACCAGATTAAACTATCTGGAATTGAGACAGCTCCACAGCTCAGCCTGTGGAAGTCAGCTTCCTCAGTGGTGGCACAGGAGTGCTGCCTGCATTGGCATCTGGGTCTCATGATTTTCCACCCTACCCCCACTAAATTGTCTGACTAACCAGACAGATTTAGAAAGTGGAACGTTCTACAGGACTCTGGCTCCTGCCCCTTCAATAAGTTATTGTTAGGTGCTGTCAAGTCAGATCCAATTCATAGTGACCCTATGTACAACATAATAAGACACTACCCAACACTGTGCCATGCACATCATCTTTTGATGTTTGAGCCCAATGTTGCAACTACTATGTTTCTTCTCATGTTGAGTCATGCCACATTAGCAAAAGGAGGTCTCATAGGCTTTACTCCCTTCCTGTCATAAGGTCAACTCTGCTTTGAGGAGGCAACTCTTCCCAGTCATTTCTTGAATGCTGTCCAGCCTGGGGGGCTCATTTTCTGGAGCTATATTTGACAGAGCTTTTCTGCTATCCATGGAGTTTTTAATGGCTAATTGTTTTGGGAATTGATTACCTTGTCCTCCCCAGTCTGTCTTAATCTGAAAGCTCAGCTGAGATCTGTCCACCATCAGTGGCCCTGCTGATATATTGTGTCATATCTTTCAGCATCACAGAGGAACACAAGCCCCCACAGCATGACAAGCTGAGAGACACATGGGAGTCTAATAAGTTTAGGTAACAATAAAAAGCCTGTGTGATCCAATAACCAGATGCAATGAAACTTCTTTATTTAGATCCTGGATTGGACAAAGTGATTTAGGGGCAATTGAGTAAATTTAAATGTGGTTTCAGTATTAGATGAGATGAAAATTTATTGAAATGAAAGACAAAGATTGTTAATTGAAAAAAACCAAAAAGGCAAGTTGGGAACTAATAAATAAAAACAAACACACAAAACCCAGACAGAAATATCTGGAAAGATAAGTGAAGAGTTTATAATGGTAATCACTAGGTGGTGGCAATGTGAACTTTTGATTGTTTTATCATTGCTTCCATAATAAAAATATTTTTTAAAAATACTTGGATTGTGGTTGAGAGAGTACTCCCAAGAGTTCTCATGGGAATTCAATCTGCATGTGATTCTCTAGTCTACATCTGATTTTGTAGCCCTCTGAAACTCTTGAAAGGGTGTGCATTAGAATTGAGGACATACAGTAAGTAGATATTTTCTCATATTTCTATTTGTTTAGAAAGTTACTTGTATCCTGTGCCTCTCAGCCTATACATCCAGACTAGCTCAGGGCAGAGATATTCTCACACAGAACTACATTAATCTTTTACCCACATGAGTCTACAGAGTTAAAGTTTAATGTTATTTCTTCAGTTTTCACAGAAAGATGAACTGGAAATATCCATTTGAAGAATGATTTACAAAACTACAGAAGTAATTTTCTATTAATTCATGTTGTGTCTATTTAGTAAGCACCTAACCCATGGATTCTTTCTAGAGTTCAGTTGCTGATAAAATTTGCTTTTTCTTTTATCAAGTCTTCCTTCTGGAGAAAAGAATTGTTTTCTACCACGTTTGTCTGTTATCTTGCCTACTGGAAAACTCAGATGTAAATTAGGCACAAAGTTGCATTAATGAACTCACTGCTAGTAGTGTTGTTGTTGTTGTTAGGTGCCGTCAAGTCGGTATCCGACTCATAGCGACCCTCTGTACAACAGAGGAAACACTATTGTCAGTGCTTCTCTGCTGTTCATAGGGTTTTCAATGGCAGATTGATTTTTGGGAGGGGGTTGCCAGGTCCTTCTCCCAAGCCTACAGCTTTTGGTGTTCCCAGGCGGTCTCCCATCCAGGTACTAACCAGGCCTGACCCTGCTTAGCTTCTGAGATCTGACAGGATCAGATGCCACAGGGCTACCGCTGCAGGCACTAGTAGTGTAAGAGAGTAATTTCCTTTCTTGGTACACTTTATTATTATTTCTTTAAAATCTAGTTTTAAATCACCAATTCTAAGTATCTTTTCCTGCTTATATGAACATTTTCTATACTATTTTAAATTCATTTGGAATAAGGCAGAATATCAACAAATAATAGGGCTGCTCTACTGATCTTAGTAGAGACTGTGCAGCCAGTTTAACAGGTACTTGGTAGTTTTAAGACAGTTGGCTCAGCCCATGGCCCTTCTCACTTTCTCTGAGTGTGTAGGGCCCCCAAGGTGAAAATCCCTCACTAAAGCCACAACTTCACAGTTAGATCAGATGGACAGATAGCCAAATCCAAGTGTGAGCATCTTTATTCTGGATATTTGGAATTGATGAAGTGATTCCCTCTGGTCTTGATTCTACTTAGGGTGCTGAGTCATAAATAGGCCAATAATTAAAACAACCAGTGGTAGTATTCTTATTTGTTTAATTTTTGCGGTGTTTGGGAGATGAACCCAGGGCCTCACAAATACTCTGCAAGTGCTCTACCACTGGGCTGCACCCCCAGCCCATTTTTTATTTTTGAGGGAGGGTCTTGATTGTGCAAGCTGCCTCTGGCCTTGAACTTGAGATTCTCCTCCTCCAGCCTCTCTTGTTGCTAGGATTACAGGAGTATGCCACTATACCGGGCTTCATTTTATTTTTGAAAATGAAATTCAATTTAAAACAAACCATGTTGAATCCCCCCACCTCTCAAAAGTAGATGCTGGAAATAAAAGAATACGCTAAATTCTGGAACCAAAGAGAAGAATGTTTACCCAATAGTGTAAATATTCACCTACCAGAATTCACTGAAGCAGCCTCAGTGAAGTGGGTAGGCTGGAATTAAGGTGATTATTATCATCACCTAGGGAGTTTTGGCCCCAAGCAAATTTCTCTCCTATATCCGTCACTTACCTGCAGAGGAGGCAACCTTCAACAAGATTTAATTTTTAAAGTTATAGATAAAACTGATGCCTACCTGCTTCCTTACCTCCTCAAAGAATGAATATAAAAGAATTTGTATTTTGTAAACATTCTTTTCTTTTTCTATTCTGTTAAACATTGCAAAAACAGTGATGTTTATATAGCTAAGTCTGCCAAGAAAGCATAGTTACTTTCCCACATGTGATCAGCATTATCGATTGATTTCATCTTTGTATTTTCATACAGTAATGTTGGCTGTTTATAGTGTACTATGGCTAGGGTTTAGCTGAGTTGGTAGATTCCTGGTCCAAACTCTCTGAGGACCTGGGTTTGATCCCCAGCACTGAAAAAATGGGACAAATGACATGGCAATCCACTCCCAAAGAAACCTTAAAACAATCAGCCATTGAAATCCTTAGGAGGGTCACTATGAGTTGGATCCCACTTGACAGCACCTAACAACAACAACAACAGTGTACCATGGGCACTTAGTGTGTTGTAACCCAAGTTTAGATTTACTGATTGTGGCTTTGTTCCTCAGAAAGTATGAATTACATTGAATCCATGTTTTGTGTCAGTATTCCAACCTTTCTAACTAAGTGCATTAGAATAAGAATTCTCTTTTCAGATGGGTGCCATGGCACATTCTTATAATCCCAGTGATTTGGGAGGCTAAGGGTAGAAGAATTGAGAGTTCCAGGCCAGAGGCATCCTGAACAATTTAGCAAGACCCTTTATCAAAATAAAAAAAATTTTTAAAAAGGGCTGGGGCACAGCTTAGTGGTGGGGCACTTTCCTAGCATGTAAGAGGCCATGAGTTCAACTCCAGTACTGAAAATAAAAAATTCTCTTTTCGACCAAGCAGAACTAATAAGGCACACCTTCATTAAATGATCACTAATTTTAATTGAATTAGCACTAAGACCACATTGTTTTAGATGCATGAGATAGCAGCAACTTATTAAATAAATTTCCCCTGGTTTAGAAGAGTCAATGAGTTTTCAAATAGAAAATGTTTAGATTTCTTATAACTAAACTACCCTGGACAAAGCAGTGAGAAATGGCCAAGATTGGCTAAAGCTCTACCAGATCAAAGACCTACCATGAATCCTCTCAACTCCCCACCCCCACTCCCTATACACAGACTCAAATTTTTTGTACAGATTTTTGACTTCTCCATTTCCTGATTTTCATGTATCTGTTAAAAAAAAAAAACAGTTATATTCTCAAAATAGAAACAGATGTGAGATCTAATTTTTTATTGGAAGTGACAAAGCATATAAAGATTTGGCAAAATATGTAGCTTACATGTTTTAAGATTACTAAACAAACAAAAAGAACTAGATAGCAGCATGGTCTTTTTCCAGTTTCTATGTTCCCTTTTGTAAGAATTTCCATAATGGTCTATTGTCAGCGAAATATAAAAATATCATACATAATACAAATATAAATATATTTTTCAAAAATAATGACTGAAGAAAAATAGCAAATGTTTCCTTTCATTTTAAAGAACTGAATGTGATAGTTTCTACATGTTTACCTCATTGTGAACTTTCATTAAGTTATCATTTACCATATGAGCTTTTTCTATCAAAAACTGAAAAGTTCAGAAATGAATTATTTTACTCATTAAATTTTAAGAGCCAGTGCTATGCCGAACAAAGTAGATGTAATAGCTTTTAAGAAAGAAAGATGTAAGGCAGCCTGTACTGGCAAGTATGTATGATTGTGGGGAGTAAGTAAATTTGCATTTATATAGCACCATTTTTCAGGTGAGATAATTGGTAATACATTTGCTACAGTGCATTGCTGTGATGTAAAAACCAAACTAAATAGAAATGTTATAGCTCTTTTATCTTAAAAAAGGCATTTGGATTTGATGAATATTTATCTAGTGCCTATAATGTCCCAGAGGTTGGGTTAGGTAGGAGCTTCTTGCTGTCATTTAAGTTTTATGACAAGTCTATTTGGTATTACTATTTGAAAATGAGGCATTTGAGGGTCCAGGAAAGTGACTTAGTTAAACCCCCCCCATTTACTAACAGGATATCCATATTAGAGATGGGGAATGTTCTGAAAGTTTCAGGGGCATGCCACAATTTGGCATGGCTTGTGACAGAACAACAGTTGGACAGTTTTCGGTGGCCTGGGTTCATGCCTGACACTCCACTTCAAACAAATTAACCCAGAAAGAAGTTACTGCATATGTTCCACTAAAAACCTACCTTCTTCGGCAGGATCATTTTCCACCTGGGTCTTAAGGAGCCCTGTGGGTTCTCTGGAAGAGCCTCCTGTGGGAGCAGGGGAGAAAAATGAAAAGGCAACCAGGAAATTGGGATGAGATCTATAAAATAATGCACTATCCTTCTCTCCTTACACCAGAATTCGGCTTCGACTTGCTTTGTTATCTCCCCAAAAGACTTTTTGCTCAAAGATAAGAATTCTCCTGGCTTCAAAATTGTTTTATATTTCATACCCAGGCATCTGAAAACCCCAGACAGAAGCAGGGATTAAGACATAAAAAAAAAAAGGGAAATGGGGCAGAGTTTAAGGATAAATAAGGTTGTACATTATTTTACATGTATGTCACATTCAAATTTCACAAACTGGTTAATGTTTACCAATAAGCAGAAAAGTAACTAGATATGTCTATGTTGATGCTTTTGGCATCAAACCTAGCAATTATTCCAATAGGAGCTTGTTAATATATCCCAACTCAGTGAGCATTATGCTGGCAGTTAGGCTTCCAATTTTTAGGGCAACAATGGGTCTTAAAAGTTAATTACACAATGATTTCATAAGGAAGAAGACAGATATCATTGTAAGTATTCTGTCCCAATTTATTAATCACCTGGGGATGTTCACATATAGACACACACACACACACACACACACACACACACAGACTCATTTTCTCTTTATGTCTTTTCTGACTCTCTACCCTAAAGGAGTTTGCACATTCCCTCAGCATAGCCCCTACTTCAAGTCCAGTGGTGTCCAGTTTTTTCTTTTTTTCTCCCACTTGCCTATGAATATTTTATAAGGATTAAATTGTATTCAACATTCCATCCATAGGCATTAGTACTGGGCATAACACATAGCTGCTCAAAAGCAATTTTTTTGAGTTTTAATAACTGTATTCAAGGAAAATTAACCATATATGTTAGTGTCAAGAAATATCAATGCTCATTTTTTCATTGTTAATGCAAAGAGAAATAAGGGTTTCTCTTCAGGTCCTATTAAGAGTATTCTACCTTACAACTTGTCTATTATTTATTGTTATTCAAATTTCAAAAGTATGGGCAAATGAGAAATATTGGAAAATATTGGCTGAGGAAATTGATCATGAAGTTAGGAAAATGCCAATTTTCTTTTGCAAGATCTTTTGATTTAGAGTATTTGGTTTTTTAGGAGATTAGTGGTAGAAAGAATTTTATAACCTATATCTACATTCCAAAATCGGTTTGCTTAAGACATGACTATGTAACAAGGATCCTGCCTGTTCAAGCTTTGAGTGAAGAAAAGTATTGGAAAAATATTCATATTTCCCTAATATGAATACTAAAAGTCATCCTGACTATGGTACATTGATTTTTCCCCCCTCATTCTTTCCCTTTTTATAGAAATCAACTGGATTGAAGTCAAATGGTCTGGTATTTTTCTTGTATAGTTCACAGAATTTTCCCCATGACAGTCCATGCCAGTGTGAGTGCAGTAATAATACTGTACCCCAAGGGACAACTTCCCTCTCTGGCACCCACAGGATATAGCTAAGTCAGCCGGGAGCAAAAGCCCTGGGAAGGGATGACCCTGCACATTCCAAACACCTTACTACTACAGACAGGGCAGGGGTCATTTTAACCACTGCCCATCCTGCACCAGCTGCTCTTGGCTCCTGCTTTATCTCCTTATTCAATGTCCATCCCCATTTTCCTTTGGGAGGCAAAGGAAAACATGAACACATTCACTTTCAGAATAAGTTGAATGGAAAGATGAGAAACATCCTGTTTCCGGATATTTCTACCCCTGTCCCTTAACTAATCTTCCTTTTTCCTTTCTTGTATGTAACTTTCCATTTAAATTCGTTATCAAATATGTATTCATGGTACATTTGTGTGTATATGTGTATGAGTTTGACAGATGATGGACTCAGAATTCAGGCTGACCACTAACAGTTGGAGTTGTATTAACTTTAATCTGTGAATTCCTAGGAGCTCAGAGTTCACTCCTACCAGGAATGTTGCCAGTCTATATTCTCACCTGAGGGTAATTGAGACACATGCTAAGGCTTGAATCATGAAGCACCTTGGAACTCTTGACTGAGAATGGCAACTGGAGCATGATAAGAGGATTTGTAACCACACATTCTGGCACAGAGGTTCTCAATCTCAGTGGCACAGGAGAGTGCCATCAGTTCATCAGCCAATCACATTACTATTTCTGGGAGGGACACCAAGGTACTAGGACTTTAAAAAGACCTCCAGGTTATTCCAAAGAGACTGCTAGGATCTGTTAACACAAATAGCAATCAGAAATAACTCATTAAATACATGTTACTTTTTGTTTCTTACTGTCAACAATAGGTGTCTTTCCATAATCCTAGTTGAAAAATCCATCCTTTCCAAATCTAAGTTTCCACAAGAAAATTTGACGATACCAGATTGCTTCTTTCAAATTAGATACATCATGTAACCCAGTGGTCCCCAACCATTTTCGCATCAGGGCCTGGTATCATGGAAGACAATTATTCCATGGACTGGAGGTAGAATTCCAGATGTAATGGGACCAATGGGAAGCCACTATAAGTACAGATGTAGTTTGCCTCTCCCTTGCCACTCAATTCCTGCTGTGTAGCCTGGTTCTTAAGAGTTACCCTGGGGTCTGCTCAGGCATTGGGTACCCTTGATGTAAGTGGTACAGACTTGAAATACTGTGCTCTCAGAGACAAATAATAAGCCTTATAAAGCATTTATATATCATTTATACATGGTTTTCAATACCATTAAAAATAAATTATTAAATCACTGATGATTCTAAATTTCTTTTTTATGTGAGATGACGGAAAACAAACTTAAGTGTCTGGTCCCAAAGCTTTCTTTGATAATCAATTTTTCTCCTTTTCTTTCCTATGAAAATCTGATATTGAGAATGAAGATTTATAATGAAGTGGATCTAGAATAATTAATGTTGTCTAAGAGCCAAAGATGTTTTGAAATAGTTTCCAATGTCCTGGTTTTCAATTTTAAATCCTCAATCTTTTTAAAAAAAGTACACCTCACATAAGTGCCCAAGTAGTTCTCTTTTCATTTAAAACTAAAGTATTTCTTCTACTTTTTGGAAAGCCACAGGGTAGGGACATCTGTTACTTAGGATACTTTTTTACTGGTATGAAGGTAAGGCTTCCATGTTTAGAATGGAGTGAAGAAAGATCTCAGAGAGTTGATGTTCAGTGAGAGTTATTGTCCAGTTGAGGAACACTCTCAAAGAAAAAGTAAATTAGGGACTGAGGTGGACTAAAAAATGGATGCCAAAGCAGTTTCAAATAGTGGAAAGAAAAAGAAAAAAATCAAGCATGGGGACAAATTACAGGTCAATAACTTATAGCAGAAAGACTTCCTTCCAATCACTTATTCTCTATAGTGTTTTGATTTTCTCATTTGAAAAATGGAAATACCAGTACTTAATTTTCAAGTTTGCAACTATAAAAACTAATAACATTTGTAGACACCAGTACTTCTCATTTTATGTCCTTCATGAAACTATAGGAGGTAAGTTATATTATGGTCATTCATACTTCACAGATGAGGAAAAATCAAGAAAACTAGTACAATCAGAACATTGTCCTAGGTTGAGCAGGTGGTGAGTGTCAGGGCTGGGTGGTCCCTCCAGAGCCTGCCTTCCTGACCATGCTCATGCCCTGCCCCTCTCCACTGTGCCTGGAATTGTGGTAGAATGCTAATCAAAAAGATTTTCAGGGTTTCATAAGATGTTCAGAACAACAATAAGAACAGGAACAACAAAAACAAGCATCATCTGATTGTATTATTTTGTCTAGTTGCTTGATGCATTATGACAATGTCATTGATTCATTTATGTAACAAATATTTATTGAGGCTTAAAATATGTTAATCATGGTTCTACAGCTTCTGCCTTTGTGAAGCTTAGATTCTAGCAAGGTTGTTGTTGTTAGGTGCCATCGAGTAGTGTCTGACTCATAGCGACCTTCATAGGGTTTTCAATGGCTGATTGATGCAGGATTGCCTTGGGAGTAGATTGCCACATCCTTCTCCCATCTAGTAGGGTAGGCAATAAATAATAGATAAATTAAGGTAAATTATAAAATATCCGTAGGAGGTGCTAAGAAAACAGGGAAGGAGTCATTAAGACTGTCAGCAGAGTTAATTACAATTGGCCTTCATGAATCAGGTAACATTTAAGGAAAAATTTGATGAATGTGAGGTACCTGGTCATATAGGTACCTTAGGGAGATCATACTAAGCCAACAAAACAGCTAGAGAAAATGACCCTAAAACAGAATTATGTTTGATACCTTAGAGGAACATCCAAGTAGCCTATGTGGCAGGAGTGGAGTGAACAAAACAGAGTAGTAGGAGAAAGAAAACAGGCAATAAGGGACAGCCAGATTATGTGGGCCCTTGTCAAACATTATAAGAACTAGGGCTCATATGCTGAGTGAAATGCAGACCATTGTGGGTATTTTGAGTGGAAGATATGCTAATTTACATTCTCAAAGGATCACTCCAATAAATGTATTGAGAAATATCTGGATGTGGACAAACATAGAAGAAGACTATCTGCGAAGTTATTGGATTAATCCAGTCCGGGACCTGGAAGTTAATAGTAAAGATGCTGAAAAATTGATGGATTCTGGATGTACTTAGAAGGTATAGCCACAAAGATTTGCAAATGCATTAGGGATATGGAAGACAGATACATATAAAGGATGTGTTTAAGGTTTTTGGATTAAGCAACTGGAAAAATAGAGTTGCCATTTGGTAAGGTTGGAAGACTTAGGGTAGAGTAAGGCTCTTGTGCTTCACAGTCTGTTTTGGCTTACAGTCACATCCCAGGGCAAGTCATCTGTGAAACAATTTCTATCTTTTTCCTCCTCATTCAGCTAGAAAAGAAGGACCCCTCCCCACCACAACATGTGGCCATACGTATGAACAGAGGGAGAGCCATAGATCTAGTGTTATTGAAAGACATGAGAGTCTAAGACACCTGACTTGCAGATAAAGCAAGAGTTTGACCAAGATCATATTAAGTTTGATCCATAATTAGAGTTTTTAAAAGTGCAAGGGGAAAATATTCAATAGACAATTATAGAGACAAATCAAGTTCAGAGAAACTGAGTTGCATACAAATTTAGGAGTACTCAGTATATAGAGGGCTGGGATTTAGCTCAATTGGTAGAGTGCTGCACTGCAGTCTCTGAGGTCCTGAATTCAATTCCCAGCACCGCAAAAATGGGAGAAGGGCCTGGCAATCCACTCCCAACGCAATCCCGAAACAGTCAGCCATTGAAAACCCTATGAGGGTTGCTATGAGTTGGATATCAACTCGACGGCACCTAACAACAACAGTATATAGATGGCATTTAAAGCTATGAGACTATGAGTACTGAGGCAGAATTGTAGATAGAGAAGGACATGTCACTGGACTCTTTCAGATCCACTCCATAGTAGGGCTCTTGTGGTTCAGGATCTAATTTTGGCTTACAGTCACATACCAGGTCAACACATGTGTGAAGCAATTTCCGCCTTTTTCCTCCTCAGTCAGCTGGAAATGAGGGACCTCTCTGCACCACCACATGTGGCCATATGTATGAACAGAGGGAGAGCCATAGGGCTAATATTATTGAAAAACATGGGAGTCTAAGACACCTGATTTGCAGCTTACTATGTCCTGTGGCCCTGTTTTTCCCCACTTCTTCGTGTGCCATTTACAGCAATGCTTACTTGACCTTGGGAGTAGTGTATCTGACAGAATGCAGCTTGAGATGAGCTCAAGATGCATGGTTATGGCCACATAGTCACATCATATGACATGGTCAGAGTTCTGTCTTTACCTAGGCCCAAGACATAGCACAATTTCTTTTGAATGGTTGATAAATCTCCACTGATGATGGCATAGTTTTGTTGCAGAGCCTGAGATATTTTTTCCTCTTCAAGATATCTTGCACTGACCCAAGACTTGCTGTAGAACTTTCTCTTGCTCTGGGTTCCATACAAACCTGGCAACTTTCCAAGTCACTCAGTTAATGAGTGAGAGCAGTATTCTCACATGTGAAATATGCTGCCTGTCAACTAGAAATAAGCTGACAGGTGTTGTGATTGTTTTAAAAAGGTGGGATATGTAAGATGAAATAATTGGTCCTTTAATTTGAAGAGGATATACATATATTCCTTAAACCACTGGACCTGGAAAAATTCACTGATGTGGCAGGGCCCTAAATCTTTTTATTTATCACTGAGTGTATTTCTCTTACAATGCCTAATAAACTTTGCATTTCCTGCATATCTGGTCTAATTTACAAGATGTAATTAACATAATGAGTTAGTTCAATTTTTGTAGAATGTCAGAAAGTCCACCTATTTCCTTCAGATTATGCTAATAAAAACCCCCACATGTCTGTCATCTTGTCATGTTGTGGGAACTTGAGTGTTGCTATGATGCTGAAAACTATGTTACCGGTTTCACATACTGGTGAACAGGTTTCAGCTGAGCTTCCAGACTAAAACAGACTAGGGAGAAGGCCTGGGAAGCCCACTTCCAAAACAATTAGCCATTGAAAATCCTACGAATAGCAGAAAAGTACTGTCAAATATAGTGCCAAAAAGTGAGCCCCCAAGCTGGAAGGCTTTCAAGAAATGACTGGGGAAAAGTTGCTTTCTCAAAGTAGAGTAGACCTTAATGATGGGAATGGAATGAAGCCCTTGGGACCTCCAGGTGTTGATGTGGCACAATTCAAAATGAGAAGGAACAAAATTGTTGGGGATTTTTAAAATCATATCTCCCAACTAGGGTCCCTCATGACAGCCTGAGGGGCTGAGCCCTAGTTGACCCCAGGGCTCATCTCACTCACTCAAACCAGCCCCTCCCATCGAGTGAGTAAAGATGGCCCCTGGCCAGCCTGACCTGCCCTAACCACCCTAATTTTGATTGGCTCCCCTCAGCATTTTCAGGTAATAACTGTCCCCACCTGGCAGGTATGTCAGTTTACCCGCTGTACCTGTCAGGTGTGTGCCCTGACTGGCTGAATCCCAACATGTGACCCCTCCAGGACCCTATATAAGCAGGGCTCCTGGACCCCCACTTCACCCTGAAGACCTCACCTCTCTGACCATCCCTCAACTGCTACCTGAACCCCATCACCTGGACCAGCACTCCCTACTCCAGCAAGATCTTCTAGCAAGCCGGCGGGATCAAGCCCAGGGGCCCCGAAGAACTGAAGGATTCTAGCAAGCCACGAAGAGCCTCCCAATTCCTCCCATCCTTGGGAAGGAGGGAGGTAAAGAAGGCAAGCCACAAGAGTCAAGACCAACTGACCTCCACGGAACACCAGCGGCTGTGGCTGTGCCTTTAAGGCTGAGCTGTACCAGCACTTTACCTGCAGCATTCCATGCTACAGGCCTAGGACCAGCACTTAAAGGGTATAGAGCTCTGCTCTATAGGGGCTGCTTGCTCCTTGCTCTCCATCAGGGGGGCACCCAGTAAACCTTACCTATCCTGTTTTACCATCAGAAGTTCTCCCGAGGTCCTTCATTTACGCCAGCGGCCAATTGTTATGTTGAAGGTTTGGCTCTAATCTTAGCCGGGCTAGAGCTAAAACCCCAACACAAAATGGCTGCAACAATAAGCTAAACATAGAAAGATCGTGTGCATGGCATAGTGCTGGGCAGTGCTTTGCTCTGCTATATTTAGGATCACTATGTGTTGGATCCTACTAAGCAGCACCTAACAACAACATGCTATGACAAATAATGGATAAGTTATAACCCTAAACAAAATCATAACTGTGTACTGTTGTCCATCTCTAATGAAAATTAACAGCTTCTGATCTTCCATCATGATAAGGATAGAAAAGAAATCACATATCACATGCATAAGGCTGTGTTAATTTGTTCTAGAAAACATACTACTGTTTCATACTACTGCATACTACTGAAGCAGAAAATTTGATAACTGTTTTATAGAGTGCACTGTTATTTTCCCAGATCTATCTGATCTATCTGGGTTTTTGTAAGGTCTAGACCTCAAGAAAATGAAGATATTATTGGAGCTATTGGCACTGCATTTTTACGGACAGCATTTGATTATGTCATAAATATATAATGTTATTTTTATTTATTATTTGTGATATTTAATTTTATATGTTGCCTTGACTAGACCACAAGATGCCTGGGCTGTGAGATTGGATTGAACATTATTTAGGTATGTCTGTGAGGGTGTTTTGGGGTGAGATTACCTTTTGAATTGGTAGATTGAATAAGGCAAATTGCCTTCCCTGGTTTGGGTGCATCTTGTCCAATCCATTGAAGGTCTGAGTAGAACAAAAAAGTAGAGTAAGAAATAGTTCTCTCCTTGCCTTTCTTTGAGTGTGGACATCATTCTCTTGCGTCTAGACTTGGATGGGAATTTATGTCATTGGCTGTTCTGATTCTTAGGCCTTGGCCTTGGACCAGAATATATCATTCCCTCTTGTGAGTCTCCAGCTTGTCAACTACAGATTTTATGTTTTCTCAGCCTCTATAATAATGTGAGCCAACTTTTACTCTGTCTCTCTCCTCACCTCCATCACATATATATCCCATTGGCTCTACTTCTCTGGGGAACTCAGACTAATATACTACCTAGTTTAGGGACAGTTAGAATTACATTTTGAGTCTCTACTTTGCCTTTATCACAGCAGTAACTCTGAATCCACAGGTAAAGGGACCTTAGTAGGATTCTACTAAGTATGTCAACTCTAACCAAATACTTTGCCTTTCAGGAAACAACCACCAGATACACCCATGGTCCTAGACTATTCACTAGAAACCAGAGTTGGGCCCAGGCTCCAGTTATTATTTAATCCTACAATCCTACTGTAAGAAGGAGGGCACAATGATCCTACACATCCTTAAATATTCATGTCAATCTGATCCCTGTGTCCACAGTTATTTAAATGTTTCACTCCTCTTTCCATATTATATGTATACCAGGTAAATACTGTTGTTGTTGGACACTGCCAAGTTGGGTTTGACTCACAGTGACCTATGTACAACAGAATGAAACACTCCTCAATTCTGTGCCAGGCACACTATCTTGCTTATGTCTAAGCTCATTGTTGCAGACACTGTCAATCTGTCTAGTTGAGGGTCTTCCTTTTTTTCATTGACCAGCCACTCTTCCAAACATGACGTCCTTCTCCAGGGCTTGGTCCCTCCTGACTATATCTCCAAAATATGTAAATAGCTAAAGTTATTTTAGGGATAATATTGGGAGAATCATATATCTATTTCCTATGGTGGTACAAAATCGTTTCTTCTGCAGACTCAGCCTCTCCTTCCCCCAACAAATTCAAGATGTGAAATTTGGCTTATGTCAAGAAACTGTGCAAGAGATTTTAACTCTTTGAGTATTTTCCCTCAGTTTCCTTGATGTCCTTTGATCAAATATATTGAGCAATGTATTTGTTCACTGCCCATTTTTATTCTTGCAAACCTGTCCCCTATTAAATATATCTGTATTTCTCTATGAATAAGGACATCCTAGCTATCACTCTGACCTTGTTGCTCATGACAATTGTGTTCACCTTGCTTCTGATGGCTATGTGCTGCTACCTGGTCTCTGTTGTTTTGGGATCTTTTCATTTCCCTTGATATGGTAGTATTCTGTACATCAGATTTCAACTACAGAGGAAAGATAACATTTAGTTTCTTATTAGTACATTATTTATCTCTTTGGTAAACGATATATACTCCGGATCCCGTTATGAGCATAGTGAGCTGATATTTCTCCAGTTTTATGCCGTATACTCACTTTAGCATCCCAAATTTTCTGGGTCCTTTCATCCTTCTTCTTCCATCACCCATGGTGGTACTCACACTCCTCCTTCACTTGTTATGGGCCATTGCTTTTCCTTCTTCCAAAAACCAAACTAGCAGAGAATTAGTGGCATCTCCTAGGGTCCTTACAAAGATATTACATGCTGTAGCATAGGAGTACGTCCTCATATCAACGAACTCTTTTCTATTCAACTTTACATTCCATCTAACCTCATCCAGAACCTTCAGGAATTTGTACAAATGCACACACATGTTCACACACACACATACACACACACTCCCAGCTATGATGGGGCCACCTAGGCTATGCCCTGCAATATCTTTGAGGATTCTTTCCCTAAATACCCAGAACTTTCTGGCTAGGGGATGTTGTGATTTGATCTTTTGGTCTTATGGCCAAAAGAGGAATTGGGAATAAATCCTAAGAAAGGTAGTTTTTGCAAGGCTCAAGATTGTGCATCACTCAAGAAATGAAAGAGTGCTAGCCTCTATTAGAGAAGAGAGTACCATTTCTGCAGGTCAAAAAAGGTTGGGAATACAAGATTTTTGAGTGCATTGACCTAAATGTCTCCACCCCAAGTCTCAGCAACTCACATGTTCCCAGCTAGATCTTGCCACAGCAGACTAACTGGTGCTTGAAGTTCAAGGTTCTCTAGGGATTTTGAACTTCGATATTATCTGCCTCTTGCTGGATTGATAAATTTTGTCTTGTTCACAGCCCTCTTATTTTCATATTTTTCCTTATGTATGCAACCAGCTTTTAATTTTCTTTGTACAATGCATTGATTTCCCCAGTTGTCTGTCAGCTGTTCATGCTGTGGGGGTTTGCTTGTTGCTGTGATGCTGAAGGCTATGCCACTGGTATTTCAGATACCAGCAGGACCACTCACAGTACACAAATTTCAGCTGAGCTTCCAGACTAAGACAGACTAGGGGGAAGGACCTGGCAGCCCACTTCTGAAACAATGAGCCACTGAAAACCCTATGAATAGCAGAGAAGTCATATATAGTGCCCCCACACTGGAAGGCATTCAAGAAACAACTAGGGAAGAGTTGTCTCCTCAAAGTAGTTGTCGTTAGGTGACATGGACTTGTTTCCAACTCATAACAACCCTCATAAGGTTTTTAGTGACTGATTGTTTTGGAATTGCCTTAGGAGTGGATTGTCATGTCCTTCTCCCATTTTTTCTGTGCTCTGAATTGAACTCAGGACCTCAGAGTCTGCAGAGCGGTGCTCTACCAACTGAGCTAAATCCCAACCCCTCCTCAAAGGAGAATAAACCTTAATGACAGAAATGGAGTAAAGCCCCTGGAACCTCCTTTTGCTGATGTGGCATAACTCCAAATGAGAAAAAACATAGTGGCTGTGACATTGAGCTCAAACATATAAAAAGAACTGTGTGCATGGCACAGTGTTGGGTAGTGTTTCGTTCTGTTGTACAAAGGGCTACGGAGTAGGATCCAACTCTACAGCACCCAAAACCAACAATGCATTGATACTCCCTAGTAAAACCACCCAATTCAGTTGTTGTTGTTAGGTGCTGGCCAGTCATAGTGACCCTATGTAAACAGAATGAAAAACTCCCTGATACTGTGCCATGCCCAGCACTATGTCAGTGTTTCTCTGCTATTCATAGGGTTTTCAATGGCTAATTGTTTTGGAAGTGGGCTGCAAAATCCTTTTCCCAAGCCTGCAGCACCTGGTATTCCCAGGCAGTCTCCCATCCAAGAACTAACCAGGCCTACCCTGCTTAGCTTCTGAGATCAGATGGAATTGGATGCCAGGGTAGTATGGCTGAAGACTCCAATTCAGTAGTCCTAATTATCACTTCCTATGAGCCCCTCATGGGCTGGGATTTAGCTCAGTTGGTAGAGCGCTGTGCTGCAGTCTGTGAGGTCCTGAGTTCAATTCCCAGCACCACAAAACATGGGAGAAGGGCCTGGAAATCCACTCCCAAGGCAATCCCGAAACAGTCAGCCATTGAAAACCCTATGAGGATCGCTGAGTTGGATACCGACTCAACAGCACCTAACAACAACAACATGAGCCCCTCATAAGCCTGTGATATGACACCTGCCAGTATATTTTCCTTCACCAGGGATCTTGCTCCAGTTCATCAGTGAAACTAGTAACAATTCAGTGCTAGTTTCTGAGGCCTGTTACTACTCCACGTGGATTATCGTTAGCCAGTCATCAGGAGATTTAGCTCCTACATACATTTTACAGTCTGCTTAATGGGCCATTATTATACTAATTGTTCTAGGTCAAGCTCTCAGGAAATTAGGCTCTGAGATGGGAGTTTTGCATCCAGGCGGTATATTCAAGAATGTTATTAGGAATAACACTTGTAAGGGCATTCACAAAGCAGGATTGTGCAGAGGGAGAATTTAACCTGTCAAGCAATTTCTGTTGAGGCCTCAGTAAATCCCATGGGTAGATCTGAAGCTAAGACAGCCTTTCAGAGACACTGCAAATGGAGCACATAGACTGGCCCTTTACATCCCAACACTCACTAGTCATTGGGAGTGGGTTGTGCATGGGAGAGACATAATCTTGGTTAAAGCAGCTCTCCTCACCTGAGGGTCATCCCTGGGATTGGACTCAGGCAGAACCTTCAGCAGGGAACATTCTTGGCAGCTGGGGGAATGGGTATCACTGCCTTACGGAGGGCCCTTGGATAGTACAAAACAGCATTAACTTAAACTGGCTTTTAAGAATTCCTAACTAGCTAACCAAAGAAAAGTAAAAACAAAGATTTCTTTTCCAAATTCTGAGTGACTAAAAAAGACTTCCTGGTCCTTTATTCCTTGCAAAGAATCACATCTACATATTAGCAGGAAAGGTAAAAAAGGAACCTAATTAAACAGATAATTATTGCTCTTGCATTATATTATTATTATTACTGTGATGGGGTCTTGAACTCAGGGCCTTCTGCATGCTAGACAAGCACTTCACCACTAAGCTGCACATTCAGGCTATTCTTTTATTTTGTGACAGCATCTTATCAAGTTGCACAGGCTGACTCTGGCCTTGAACCCGTGATCCTTCTGCTTCATCCTCCTGAGTCACTGTGATTGTAAGTATGCATCACAGTGCCTGGCTTGCTCTTGTATTTTTTAATGCACTCTAAACTAAATTATTTCCAGGCCCAACACTAAAATGCTTTTGTGTTGTTGAGAAATCAACCTTTATTTTGTAAGTACCTGGAATAGATTAAAAAGGTGGAAAGGAGCATAGGAATGTAGGAGTGTGTTGAATCACCCACTGTGGCCACAGGTCATAAAGTCTGTGGCATGCATGCAGGCTGCTGCTTTAATAAGGGAGAAAGCCAATGTCTGCTGGACAATAATGAGAATCCTTATGAACATTTGAACATTTGAACATTTTTTTAGAAGCGTGGCTCACTGCAGCTGAGTCTGAATATGGAAAAAAAATGCCACTTCCCCATTTTTGAGTTGTAGAAGAAATTTTTTTTTGTTTTTAAGGCTTACTTGAGAGTACAAAAACCAGAATAAAGACAAATGTGATAGTTAAAGCTGTGGAGAGAAATGATATAAATTAGATGAAACTTTAACTTTATCACCAGATATTTTAATTAAGTGAATTTCTAAAATTAAAACATATATTTGAGGATATGACAAGGAAACAATATAGAAAAAAAGACTGTCTAATAATACTTAAACAAAAATGCAAGCCAGGTGTGGTACGTATGCCTAGAGGTTCAGGCTGGGAGATTGTGAGTTCGAGCCCAGCCTGAGCTGCATAGTAAGACCCTGTCTAAACAAAACAAAACAAAACAAAAATGCAAACAGATGCAGCACTGTGACCAACTATCTCTCTTTCTTAAAACACTTCTGCCCTTTCCTCAGGAACACTAATGCTCTCCTCTGTTACTCCTTGGTCTCGCATTTTAAATATTTTCCTCAGTGCCTGAATGTCCATCCCTATTCCAGGCTTCTCCACTGGACTAGGACTCACATGTCCACCTACTTAACTTATTTTACCACTTGGATGTTTAAAATGCATACCAAAGTCAACATGCCAAAATCAACGTGTCAAAATCAACATGTCAAAAACCCAAATTCTTTATTTTTGTCAAACCTGCTACTTGACCCCAGCCATTCAATGTTTTCCTATATGTGGAGGATAAGAATTCCTTTTATCTAATTGCTCAAGTAAAAAAAAAGAAAAATGTAGTATCCTTTTCAACTCCTCTCAGACCTAACAGCCAAACATCAGAAGATCCTATCAGCTATGACTTTAAGATATATCTGGAATCTTGACCTTTCTCAGTATCCTCATGCTTTCCAGTATATCTTGCTTAGAAAATTGCCTCCCAGTTGGTCTCACTGCTTCCATCCCTGTCTCCCTACAATCTCTTCTCTCCATATCAATGAGAGCATGTGTAAAATACTTAATGTAAGTTAGATGATTCTGGGTAGGATGGCATGAGTGACAGCAACATATTCCTTGAATCTTTTTGGCACCCCTACCCCAAACAGCAGAGCAACAATTAGGATGTCAAAATTTCAAACTCATGGACAACACATTGCAACGAAAATACGTGACAAAGCATCTGAACAATCCTGACAATAGAACAAGTAGGGGAAACCTTTCAAGAGAAGAGTATTTGTGCTACAGGAAACAGAAGTCATAAGAATTTCTATTGGCAGTAAAAAAGTGGAGATCTCAATTTTCCCAACATAGATTCACATACTGTAGGCCAATCTGGAAACAGCATCTGAAACAGGGAGATGCTTTCTTTTGCAGGCTAGCTAAGTGCAAAGGACTGTGGCAAGGTTGGACAATGCTGGGACTGTCTTAACTCAGGAAATCTTAAAACTAACCCAATGAATCTCCTTTGCAGGGCAAAGCCTTGCCCTGAGGAGAAAATGCAATGAGTGTGCAGGAAGAAACACTGAGCAAAAGGAAAAGAAGGGTTAGGACAGAAAAAGAGAGAGATGAAGAGAGAGAGAGCACATGTGCAGAGCTAAGAGATATAGAAAAGTTTGATGACATTTTTGAATACTTAAGCATGGAAAGAGGGCCCCAGATCCACAAAGCTAGGAACCTTATCCTTCCCCTCGCCTCTGCTAAGATTTTAAGAATATCCATCTCACTTAAATATGAATGAGAAAATGATTATAGTCACATATCTTATAAAGTTACAGTGTAATAATAATAATAATAATAATAATAATAATATGAGGGGAGTATTATTGTGGAGACATAAACTTATGCCAAAAAGTCATGCCCACAAAACAGATTTCAAATATATCCTAATATTTCAAAACAAATAAAAAGAAACTAAAACAACCCTGAAATAGCAATATGAAGCAAAATTTTAAACAGCTCAGAAATGAAACTATTATAGAAAATAATTTAAATGAGAATTGATAGAAGTCAGAAAAGCAAAATAAAAAGAAAAAACATTTCAAAATGAGACTTAAAGGAATACAAAAGTGAATAAAATTAGTAGGCAATCCATAAGATAAATGGAAAATGAAAAAGAAAAAGTCAGAAGCTGGGCACAGTGTCTCATACCTGTAATCCCAGCAACTCAGAAGGAGGAGGCAGGAGGATCACAGGTTACAGGCCAGAGGCAGCCTGTGTAATTTAGCATGACCCTGTCTGAATATAAAAAACAAGAAATAGTCTGGGGATACCGCTTAGTGGTAAAAAGCTTGTGAAGTTTGCAAAGCATGTGTGGAGCCCCAAGTGTGCAAAAAAAAAAAAAAAAAAAAAAAAAAAAAAAAAAAAAAAAAAAAAAAAAAAAAAAAAAAAAAAAAAAAAAAAAAAAAAAAAAAAAAAAAAAAAAAAAAAAAAAAAAAAAACTCAAATTAGAATGAAAAAAAATGTAAGAGAACTGAAGAGAAGTAACAGATATACAAGTAGGCAAAGGAAATCTAATGTAAGAATAATGTAAGAAGTTGGGAATCAGACTTTGGTTCTTGGGAATCAAAGCAAGAAGCAAAACAAAACCAGAACTATAAGTCAACACAATTTTCCTAAAATAAATTTTTAAAAAGATCTGTAGTTACTTATCAAACTGACATATAATGCAACTGGAAAAACTGACCCAAAGGGCCAATATCAAGATATGTTGTTGTTGTTGTTGTTGTTGTTGTTGTTGTTGTTGTTAGGTGCCGTCGAGTCGGTATCCAACTCATAGCAACCCTCATAGGGTTTTCAATGGCAGACTGTTTTGGGATTGCCTTGGGAACGGATTGCCAGGTCCTTCTCCCATTTTTGCAGTGCTGGGAATTGAACTTGGGACCTCAGAGACTGCAGCACAGCGCTTTACTGATTGAGCTAAATCCCAGCCCTTAATATCAAGATATAGTCTAGAAAAATTACTGAATTTTAAGAAAAAGAAAAAAAAAATCGTTTAGTAATCTAGGGCAAATGACTAAATTACTTAGAAAGAAACTGATTGACTTTAGCCTCCTTCAGAGCAATGCTTTATGCCAAAAGATAACTGAATGACATTTTGGTATATCATGGAAAAATTATAAGCCAAGGATTTTATGAAAAACCACACTGACAAGATACTGTTCAGATCAGAATGTATTAAAAAGGGACACTTTGACAGTATTTGACAGCCCCTAAACACATCAATCTTGGGAGAAGGACCTGCCAACCCACTCCTAAAAATCAATCTGCCATTGAAAACCCTATCAATGACAGAGAAGTGCTGACAATAGTGTTTCTCTGTTGTAAGTAGGGTCACTATGAATTGGATACCAACTCCTCCGCACCTAACAACAACAATAAACACATCAATACATTTTATAAAGCAGGAAATGAAAGGGAAGATAGGTAGAAATAGGTAGAAATACATCCTAAAACTTTAACATATTAGTCTCAGTCCAAGACAGACCAAATGACAAAAATTTGGTGGGAATATAAAAGATCTAATAATAAATAAAGTAGATCTTATAGATATAGCAAACACTGTACCCCAGTAGTATAGACTATATCTTATTTTGGGGTGCATAGGGAACACTTATGAAAATTATTCCTTAGGTCACCTAAAGAATTGAAAATTCAGTAAAATTGAACCAATATAGATAATATGAATAGAACTTTCCAAATATAAACAATTAAAAATTCATAAGACATTTTTAAAAATGCCTCAATATGCAAACTTTTGTTGTTGTTGTTGTTGTTAGATGTCATTGAGTTGGTATTCGACTCATAGCAAACCTACATACAACAGGGGAAAAGCTATTGTTAGTGCTTCTCTGCTGTTCAT
Organism: Pedetes capensis; assembly: GCA_007922755.1. Taxonomy (NCBI): domain Eukaryota; kingdom Metazoa; phylum Chordata; class Mammalia; order Rodentia; family Pedetidae; genus Pedetes; species Pedetes capensis. The sequence goes on along the minus strand of VMDO01011413.1, from coordinate 299 downwards.
AGGGTTTTCAATGGCTGATTGATTTTTGGGAGTGGGTTGTGGGTTCCTTCTCCCAAGCCTACAGCACCTGGTGTTCCCAGGCGGTCTCCCATCCATGTACTAACCAGGCCAGACTGCTGCTTAGCTTCTGAGATCTGACTGGATGGATGCCACGGGGCTACGGCTGCAGGCGCAGTTGTTGTTGTTGTTGTTGTTAGGTGCCGTCGAGTCGAGTCCGACTCATAGCGACCCTATGTACAGCAGATCGAAACACTTGCCGATTCTGTGCCAGGCAAACAATCTTATTTATGTTTAAGCCC
>VMDO01011412.1:39766-67076 GCA_007922755.1 Pedetes capensis | reverse complement strand
AAGGGGAGGAGGGAGGAGGAGGAGGAGGAGGAGGAGGAGGTGAAAGACAGACGGGGGAGGGAGAGAGAGAGAAAAGAAGAAAACATACAGCTTTTTAAAACAATCATCAATGGACTTTTGGTAATGAAAAATTTGAGAATGCTCTGAAATTCTCGCATTTGAGCCCTAATAACACCTTCAAACTGTTGGAAATGACGGCATAGAACCGGGAGGCACAATCCCACCCAGGGTCTGAGCAGGTCTCCCCTGGCCTCACGTGGGGCTTCTGAAAAACATGGAGCCGCACTTGGCCTCCCACTTCAGGTCCTTCTTTCTGCTCCTGAGTGAGCCACTGTGAAATTTCAGTATTTCAGAACCAAAGGCTTTTTATTTTCAATTTTCCAACTATAAACAAAAGTAGGCTCTGTGCGTATGACAGTGTGTGTGCGCGCGCACACACGCATCAGAGAGAGAAATTCATAATGTTCACTGATCTTTTCCAATTCTAATTCTGGGGATGAGAGGATGATGACACCGCAGTCTTGGATGAAACTCTTAATAACTGCAAGAAGCAGGGAGATGTCTTGACAGCGCCGCAATCAGCTTCCCTCCCTCCCCTCTTAAACGCAGCTATGAAATGCTGTCACTTCTCATCAGTGCTCTATAAGTTGACTAAAGGCAGGCAAAACATAAGCAAATCCAGCTAGAAGCCGAGGCACACGCCTGTAATCCCAGGGACTTGGGGAGGCTGAGGCAGGAGGATCACAAGCTTGAGGACAGACACATCCTGCACAACTTAATAAGACCTTGTCTCAAAATAAAAAATAAAACCAGGGCTGGGGATGTGGCTCAGTAATAGAGTGCTTGCCTAGAATGTTTAAGGCCCTGGGTTCAACTCCCAGTACTGAAAACAAAACAAAACGAAAAGATAAGCTGTCCTGAGCTGGCTGGAAAAAGTGTAGCATTAGAACTGGTTGCCTCTGCTTGCTTTCTTTACTGTCTTCTCCGTTCTGGGATGGTGGCTCCAAAAATGGAAATGAAATCCAGGTGCTGGCTCAGGCACTTCCCCAGGCATCCCCGCAGCACTCCCACTCAGCAGGGGCAAGGTGGAGGACACTCCCCACTCGTGCTCCCAGGACTCATGCAAAGCTTGCTGCACAAGGCCACATTTTCTAAGCCCTAACCATACTATCGCAGGCAGCCATTGCCCTGTGGCATCCGATCCCATCAGATTTCAGAACCTAAGCAGAGTCAGGCCTGGTTAGTACTTGGATGGGAGACCGCCTGGGAACACCAGGTGCTGTAGGCTTGGGAGACGGACTCGGCAACCCACTCCCAAAAATCAATCCACATGGACAACCCTATGAACAGCAGAGAAGCACTGACAATAGTGTTTCCCCTGTTATACATAGGGTCGCTATGAGTCAGACACTGACTTGATGGCACCTAACAATAACAACAACCATACTATCAGGGCTAGGATTTAGCTCAGTTGGTAGAGAGCTGCCCTGCAGTCTCTGAGGTCCCAAGTTCTATTCCCAGCACTGCAAAAATAGGAGAAGGATGTGGCAATCCACTCCCAAGGCAATCCCAAGACAATCAGCCATTGAAAACCCTATGAGGGTTGCTATGAGTCAGATACAATTTGACAGCACCTAACAACAACAACCACCATACCGTCACCATCACACTTGCATATTAACCTACACGCTCCCTTCCTGTAAAGGCTCTCAGGAAAGGGTGACCAGAGACTTCGGGAGGCTACTTCTGGGTGAACTGTAGTAATAACCATTATTTATGGAGCATTTGCTCTGTACAGAGCACTGTTCTATCTATACTCATGCCATTTAATCTTAACCTTTAAAGGTAGATATCATTAATCTCATTTTATAAATTGGGAAACCTAGGCTTGAAAAAGAGCAATCAGTTGCCCAGAGTCACATTGATGGTGAGAACACTGGGCTCTGCCCTTCCAAAAGTCCTGCTTTTAACCACAATCATCTGCCCTTGGAAGAGGGCAGCGTTTGGGGTCTGAAAGAGCTGAAGGAGGGCTGGCTTTGCTGTCAGAAACCGTCCCACAACTAGGGGTTCGATCTTAGGGGATCGCGGAACTTCTGCAAACCTCTCACTTCGTCTGCCATGGGGGAATCATCATTTTACCTTGCCCTTCTCCAGGGACTGAAGACCTCAGTACCTGTTGCTGAGTTCCAATAAGTTCACTTCTCTTGGACAAACTTTCTCATCCCTCTGTTGAAGGTCAAGAAGGAGAGGCAGTGAGAGAGGAGAGGTACAGATAAGGGGAGTCTAGAAGGAAAGTTACAAGTTATATGTTTTTCTTTTCACATTTTGTGTCTTTGTGTAACTGTCTGGGGAAGCACAGATTCTAAGGTTTGATAATGAGCTCTACTGTTATGGTTTGGATCTAAAATGGCCCCAAAGACCAGGTTGTTAAAGGTCTGTTGCCAGCTGACGGGCTTTCGGGATATGAGGAGATCCTGAGAACTCTGACATAATCAATGGATGAATCTCTTGCTGGATTCATAACACGATGGCATGATTGGGAGGAGGTGGGGCCTAGCTGGAGAGAGCAGGTCAGTAGGGGCATGCCCTGGAAAGATATACCTTGGCCCCAGCCCCTTTTTCTCTCTCTGCTTCATGGGGTGAGCAGCCTTCCTTCGTCACCCCTGCTCCTGCCGCCATGATGTCCTGCTTCACTGCAGGCCTAAGAGCAATAGGGCCAATGGCCCAGGCCATGGAGTGAAACCTATAAAATCATGAGCCAAAATACATCTTTCCTCCTTTAAGCTGTTTTTCTCAGGTACTTGGTCACAGCAGTGAAAAGTCTGACTAACATTTACTAACACTAAAAGATATGGAGAAATGAGCTCAAACAATCATAATAAGGAACCCCAGTATGTGGTCAATAAATAACTAAAAGAAGTCCAGAAGAAAGGCAGGCAGGGAGCAGACAGTACTGGCATTTCTCTGGATCTCATTTAATGATTAGCCGGCTGGCATTTCATTTCCTATGCATGTGGCTAATTGGTTCTTTGAGTCTCTAGCAAATTAATTTGGTCAAAGTTATTTGATTTCATTCTCTCATTAGTAATGAATAAGGAACTTAAAAACTACAGCAGTGCTTGTGACAAAGCAATGAAACGCAATGACAAAGAGTCTGAACAAAGATAATAGGCTATAATTTGAATCAGCCTATGATGTTTCTCAACCGAAGCATGATGCCAATAAGATGGGCCTCTTATTTCTTTGGAAACTTCAAATTACCTACTTGAAGCAACCTCCGTGCAGACCAAACACACACATCCACATTCTGACTCCCACAGAGCTGACAGAATAACGATGCTGCAAATAGCAGCTAATAAAATCCCAGTGCACACGTTTATTCTGATAGTCATCAGTTAACACAACACTGACGCAGAAAAAGGTCCGTAACAACCTGCAAGTGCGGACTTTAAGGAACTCTCTGAAAAGCACACACACACTCAGATCAAGTCAGGAAACGGATTTATGATTTGGGTTAGAAGTTGTGCTTGAACAAAGAAAATAAAAGATAGTAAGTAAGATCTGGGGGTTCCCTAACCGTACAGTGAGGAGTTGGGTATCTATGAAAAATGAAATGTTCATCACCCTACAGCAAACACACTTGGGGCTAATGCTCTATAATGTGATCACAAAATTCCCCAACTGTCTTCACTCTTTAACTAAAAAGAGCAAAAATGCCAATATGTATCCATTCAAAAAACACTTTTTTGACCTTAGGAACATAGTGAGTACTCTCCAACTAGACGGCCAGCTATAACGAAAGCCCCCATAAGGGGAATGGCACTACTTTTAAACACATGGCATTGTTATCCCAGGAATCTCTGCCCTTTCCTCCAGTCTTAGGGAGGAGAGGCTGGCTCTGGATGGGGCCCATGGAAGCAACAGCAGTCCTGGGAGCATCGCTCCTCAACATTCCACATTCCCACACCCTTACCCTCCTGCCCCCAGGTCTCCCTACAGGTTCCACCAACTACTCTCAAACATGGACAAAAGTTAACCTGTTAGGAGACAGCTGGAAAACCCCCGCACAGCCCCCAATGGGGGAAGAGAGTCGCTTACACTCAGAATCTCTCTATTCACCTGTTCTAACTCAAATTCTGTTGAAACTGTTCATCATAGTTCTGTGTTCAGATACAAAATGTTTTCCCCAGACAGTGGGGGGCTTTGAGTAAAAAGCATTACGCTGTCAAAAGACCATTCATTTCCAATTGAGAGCATTCCCAAGAGCGATACCCAGGCACAAAAATCAGAGCCTACTAAAACTCATTAGAAACAGAAGGAGACAAACCCAAAAGGTGTTAACAACCCTACTCAGCAGAAGCAGGTGCGGATCATGCCCCATAATAACCAGGATGTGGGAATCTCAAAGAAAAACTCCCTGTAAATATATTGCTTTTTTTAAGCTTGGAGGGAAAAAGTGACTATAGCTTTCATTGAGCATAGACTATGGGGGATTACATAAGAAGCTGCATTCCAAATGTTAGGCTCAATCAGACCAATTGAAATTGATCTGGAATGTGGTTAAACTGCTTTACCTAATGACTGCTAATAAATAAGACGATCTCTCTTCAGTTGGCAGAAGGCTAGTTGCTACGGGCCAAATTGATTTTCTTGAAAACAGTGATGCAATTTTTTTTCCCCAGATAAAATCCCTAAAGTCCCAAAGTATTGTTTCTGAAATCAGAAGTCGCCCTATAGCGTCGCACGTTTCATTTCCAGGCCTAACGTTGCCTTTCACCTGTTCCTGAATTGTTTATTTTGGACAATTTCCACTGAAACGTCTTTGAGAGTGAAGAGTTTTGAAACCGCATGGTAAGTCAGAAGTCATTCATCCACAGTGATCAAATAAGGAAAACCAAAACATGAAATTACCCATCCAGGGATCACTAGGTAGCCTACACTTTTAAACCTAAAGTCACCAAGGTTCCTCATGATCCCGCGAAGTTATGTAGAAGATTTAGCCAGCTGAGCTTAACGGGGTACTCCACATCTCCTTAGCAAGGAATAAAAGTCAAGCCTGTTTATCTCGGACTTAGAAATCCGTCGCAACCTCCCTCCCCGCAGAAGGTTGCACCTGCGCTGGCGCGCAGGTTTCCAAATTCAGTGCACTTAGCGCACGGGTCAGTCAGTCACCAGCGGCCGCACCTGCCAGGTGCTACCCAACCCTCCGGAGCGGCAAGGCCTGGCACACCTTACAAGTGTCCCCACCCGCCTCCCCTCTACCTCCAGGAGCCTGGCCCAGCCCGGCGCTGTTCCTAAGGACTGAAAATCAGACAGACCCTTAAAAGAAAAGGAGAGCGAGAGGGCTGGCATTATATAACAATATACCAGGGAGAGAAAACGAAAGTAGCCAGGGGAGGGGCCGGGGGAGGCGAGGGGAGCGGCGCGCCCGGGAACTGTCGCCGCCACTTACTCGAAAGCGAAGAAGAGTCCGCTGGTGACCAGGATGAGGATGAGCGTCAGGTAGAAGACGCCGGTCTGCCGGGCCATCATGATCCGCCCGTTGCAGAAGAACTTGTTCCTCCCCGGGAACACCTCCCATTTCCTCCGGGCCGCGATCTTCTTCTTCTTGTGGGGCGACTCCATGGGGGAGGAGCTGTGGGTGCTGATCTGACTGTACTCACAGTCTTTCATGGGCCCGCCGCCGCCGGGAGGCATCCACGCGGGCAGCCGGCTGGGGGCGCACGCCCCCAAAAGCCCCCCGGCCGCGCGGACCCCGCCGAGCCACAGCCGCCCCCCGAGCCGCGGCGCCGCGACCCCTACGCGGGCTCCCGGCTGAGCGACAACTTTGCCGAGGGCCCCCAGGTTAACCCCCGGGGGAGCCCAACTGTCATCGCAGAGTCCGCCTCCGGGAAGGACGGGGCTCGTCCGCAGCCCGCGGCAGCGGCACCCCGTGGCTTCCAGCCCGCGTCCCGCGGCGCTGGAGCCCCGCGCAGCGCGGGGATGCGCCCGACCCACCGCCGGGCTGCGGCGCGTCCGCCCCCTCGGCCGGCCGAGCCCCCGGGCCCGCGGATCGTCCGCCTGGGCGCCGGCCCGCTGAGCCCCCGAGCGCTGCACCCCGTGCCGGCTTCCCCGGGAGCCACTTGTACGCCTCGGCCAGGTTTATTCCGCTCCTTCCTCCCGCCGGCGGATCCTCCCCGGAGGGCGCGCGGAGAGCTGGGCGGCAGCTGGCGGCCCCGGCAACCCCTCCCAGGGGTGGGGACAGCCACGCACGCTCCGCTGTCAGGAGCTGCTCGGCGACCCCGCGCCCGGCAGCCGAGCCGAGTCCGGGCCCCCGCGCGGAGCTGCGGGCCGAGGTAGGCGGCAGGCGGCGCACGGGCTGCGCGGCGGGGGCTCCCCGCTTCCTCCCGGCAGAGGGGCCGCACGGCGCGAGGAGGGCCGCGGGGACGGCGCCACGGACACTTGTTTGCGAGACTCAGCCCCGGCGCGAGCGCCGCTCCCGGAGCGGGTCCGCCTCCCCGCGGCCGGTGGGCGGTGGCGCCCGCGCCTCGCCGGCCTGGCTCCGCCTCCCGCCCCGCCTCCTCGCGGTGGAGCCGGGGCACCGGGGCGCGGGGGTCCCCACCCCAGGGCGCAGCGCTAGCAGGGGCATCAGTTGCGCGAGGCGTGTTCGGGCCGCGCCGTCAGCCTGCCGGCTCCCCGGCGGGTTTACTCCCCGCAGCCGCCGCAGCCTCGGGACGCGCGCGTCCACACCGCCTCTCGCAAACCCGTGCCCGCAACTCGCGGAGACCTGCGGCGCCGCGGGCGGAGAGGTAGCCCGCCCGGCCGGCCCGCGCTCCTCCTCGTCCCCCCCGGCGGGACTCGCGATCGCGTGGCCGAGGGACTCCACGGATGCCCGGGGAGTGGGGCGGGACGCGCGGGCACGGGTTGGGTAGCGACAGCGCGAAACGGGACTGACTTCGGGACGGGGCTGCGGGCAGGTGTCTCGGGGCCCAGCTTCCCAACCAGGAGGGAGCGGCTCCGGCCCGCGTCTCCTCCCGGAGGCGCGGCGCTGTGCGGGTTGCGGCTTCCCCAGCCCTTTCCACGCTCCACTTCGCCCCCACCGGCGCTCACAAGGTTCTGGTTTTATTTCGCGCCCCCTCTCAACCAAGGGACCTAGCGCCTGCAGGCTCCACCCGCGCCTACCCGCGTCCCCGTCTGAGAGCCCCGCGCGCCAGCGGGTGTCGCCCCCTGGCCGCCGAGCCCGAGGCGCCTGCGCGCTTGCGCCCTCCCCAGCTTCGCCTCGGGGTGGAAGCAGGAGCGGCGGTAGCCACAGCCTGGGGCCGCGCAGAGCGAAGGCAGCCGGGTGGGGACGCTCGTTTCTCCGACCCCCACTTTCCTTTCGCGGCCCACTGGGATGTGTAGTTCCTCCTCTCGCAGTCCGGCTCGAAGAAGAAACAGGATTTAGGGACCTGGGACTACAAGTCCCTGCATCCCCTGCGACGAGGGCAGAAGAGGCGAGGTGCTGGGCGTTCTGGTGCTCGGTTGGAGATGGGATCCAACAAAGGGAGTGCTGTGAGATGGTGCCTTCTCCGCGCTGGGCGCGATGTACATTACACGTGTTCTTTGTCTGATCTTCAGCGCAAGTCTGCGAAGCACTGTTGTACCCAGCTCAGAGAAACTACTTGCCCAGCATCACAAATCTCCCCCGGTGGTGGAAATGGCTTTGAACCCAGAGCTCAGAGTGTTTGACTTACAAAACAAGTCTCAGTGAGTGCCAAAGACAAGATTGGCTACCCAAAAGAAATGAGGCCAGTGGAGAAGGGGAAAGTGCTGGGAAAAGCCATTAGAGTACGACACGACATCACAAGGAGTTATGGATTACAATGGAATGTATGGGGTCCATTCCAAGGCAAGTTAGGGTCTTGGGCGAATGGGTAGAATCTTAAACACACGATCACACTTAGATTTGAACTGTTTAAGATATTGTATGACAGACAAACATCATAGGAACAATTAAGTACTTTGTGGCTGCACTATTTTTTTTTTTTAAATCCAACTGGCAATCCTCTGATATTTCAAGCGGAAACTTTCTTGCTTTCCTGTCCTTTGGCTGATGAGATCAACAAGCTGTCATTCTATTTATTGCAAGGACCTTTTCTCTGAGTGTCCAAATAATATACTAAATCTTTTGTCTTGATGACTTTAAAAAGACTCCCATTCTTGGAATTGGGGGGGGTATGTGTCAGTGGTAGAGTTCTTGCCCAAAACTCCCACTCTTATTCTCAATTAAACTGAACCTTTTTTGGCATCATGATTATGCTCTTAAAAAGTCCTCAGCTGTTAGAGATACATACTGAAGTATTTGCAAGTGAAATGATATAAAGTCTGGAATGTGCTTTAAAGTACTCCAGCCCATCCACCTCCCAAGTACACGAGAGTACATAAAACAATACTGGAAACTGTTGAAAAGCATTAGCAATAGGTGATACATCGGTATTTAATTATCTATTGCTGCACATTATCACAAGCTTGTTGTTGTTGTTAGGTGCCCTTGAGTCGTGTCTGACTCACAGAGTCGACCCTTATAGTGTTTTCAATGGCTGATTGTTTCAGGATTGCCTCGGGAGTGGGTTGCCAGGTCCTTTTCCCGTTTCTGTGGTGCTGGGAATTGAACTCAGGACCTCAGAGACTGCGGAGCGGTGCTCTACCAACTGAGCTAAATTCCAGCCCTATCACAAGCTTGTTGTTGTTGTTTTTAGGTGCCGTCGAGTCGGTATCCGACTCATAGTGACCCTCTCATAGGGTTTTCAATGGCTGACTGTTTCAGGATTGCCTTGGGAGTGGATTGCCAGGCCCTTCTCCCATTTTTGCGGTGCTGGGAATTGAACTCGGGACCTCAGAGACTGCAGCGCAGCGCTCTACCCACTGAGCCAAATCCCAGCCCCATCACAAGCTTAGTGGCTTTTAAACAACAAAGATTTCTCTGTCAGTTTCTGTCGGTGAGAAATACGGGCATTTTGAGTCCTCTGCTTCGGGTCTCATTTGCCACGCAGGTGTTGGCTAGGCTGTTCTCAATCCCCCAGAGAAGAGCTGGCTTCAGGGTTCACTCATGTCACCGGCAGATTTCACTTCCTTGCAGCTGTAAGACAGCACCCAGCTTCTTGCTGATTGTTGACTGGAGACTGTCCACAGTTCCAAGACGGCACCTGCAGTTCTTAGAGGTCACCCATAGTTCCTTGCCACCTGGGCTTTCCCAGCGTGGCCACTGACTTCATGAACCCAGCAAGGAGAGCCTGCTAGTAAGGCAGACTCTGTTATAGTATAACCAAATGTGCACATTCTGTTGTGCACATTCTATTGGCCAGAAAGCAAGCCACAGGTTTCCCACACTCTCAAGGGGAGGGGCTCATAAAGGGTATAAACACTAGGATGAATCTGCCTAACCCAGTGTATAAGAGAGTCCATTATGCCATTCTTATCCATCACACCAACTTGTGTTTATATTTGGCATTTTCCATAAGAAGAAGTGAGTTATTTATTTTCAAATTATATCTAAATTTTCCACAGCAAATAAGATAGGCTGATAAAATTTCTAGATATACTATGCTGTGATTACTAGTAGGTGTCTTCCTAGAGATTGCGTGTTTCTTCCTACTCCATATACACCAAGATCTTAATTGTTAATTAGTTAATTAATAATTGCCATACTAAGATTTAGCCTGCTGCGGTAGCCCTGTGGCATCTGATCCCGACAGATCTCGGAAGCTAAGCAGGGTCGGGCCTGGTTAGTACTTGGGTGGGAGACCGCCTGGGAACACCAGGTGCTGCAGGCTTGGGAGATGGACCCAGCAACTCACTCCCAAAAACCAATCCACCATTGAAAACACTGTGAACAGCAGAGAAGTATTGACAATAGTGTTTCCCCTGTTGTATGTAGGGTCGCTATGAGTTGGATATCGACTCGATGGCACCTAACAACAACAACATACTAAGACTTATGACAATTACTTCTCTTGTGTAGCTGAGTTAGACCTAAAGAAGATCACTGAACCTGGGGTGATAGTGGTGGGCTTTAACTCACCAACTAAAACCTTCTGTATTATTATGTTCATTCATTCATTCAAGTCAGTCATTTCACCATTTTTTTTATTTTGGAGGCTGGTTGGTAATAAGTATGGTTTTAGAGGAGGGACATAAAAGAATCTATTTGGGAGAATAGGAGAAAGAATTTCTATTTGGAAGCTAGGGGAGAAGTGGAGGGAACAAACAATAACCAAATAAAGGACTAGCTGAGGAGACAATTTCAAAGAATGTTCAAGAAAGGAGAGCATAAAGCAGAGTCATGGGATAGAGTTGGTGAGATGGGGTGAGGAGAAGTTGGGCAGGACTTGAAAGTTGAGAAACAGCAAGTGCAAAGGCCTCAAAGCAAGACAATCCTCGAAAGTGTGAGAGGTGCAAAGAAAAACATTGGCTGGAATGGAGTGAAAGACAGAGAGAGTGATGAGAGGTGCGGCTGGGAGGCAGCAAGACATCAGGGATTGATTCTACAGGCTTCAGAAGCCACTTATTCTGTGTCCACCTTCGGTTCACGGGTGGAAGGACCAGAAGGAAGAGCAACATCCTATACCACTCCCTGGAAATACGTGGATTCCGAACTTCAATAACAGAAGGACCTCAATGCTTCTAGCATTATACACCAAAACGTTTGTTTCTGCATATGAGGAAACTGAGGCCCAGAAAATTCCTTGAGAATGCCTCCTAAATAACATGTAATCCCCAAATGAGTATTGGCCGGAAGGAATGGACTCTCTGGCTTAAAGCCTTAGAAAACAGATAAGAAACAGTTACTTAGTGCCTGTCATGAGCAAAACAGTGTGATGAAGTTGTAAAATTAGCAGGGCGAGGTAGCACATGCCTGTTATCCCAGCAGCTTGGGGGTAGAGGCAAGAGGATTACAAGTTCGAGACCAGAGGCAGTATGTGTAACTTAGCAAGACCCTGTCTCAAAAAAAAAAAAAGTAAGAAAATGAGCTGAGGGTGCAGCTCAGTGGTCCAGCACTTGCAGAGCATGCAAGTGTGAGGCCCTGGGCTCAACCCCCAATACAGGAAAAAAAAAAAAAGTTGTAAAATTGTAGTTACTGTAAAAATAACTACCTTTTCTTGAGCACCTTCCTGTGTTAGGCAGAATCCTGCTTCTTTATATATTAGGCTTAGTACATTCAGAAGTCAACCCAATGAGGCAGGGGTTATTATCTTTATTTCACAGAGAAAGTGAAGGTCAGAGAAGTTAGGTGGTTTCCCCAAGGACTCACACTAAGTCATGGAGGGAGGATTCAAGGCAGGACTGCACATCTGATGCCAGCTCTCTCACTTCTAGCAATGGAAAGAGCACACTGTGTCTGATCAACTGCAAATCTGAATAGAATAGAGAGAAGTATCTTGATTTCGGAAGGAGGAGAATCCTCAGACCCAGACAGTAGCAAAGTGTATCTGTGATGGTGACAATTTGGACAGGAAGAGCCCAAGGAGTTAGCGTCCCAGGAAATAGAAATAGGTATAGAAAAGTCAGTAAGTTGGTAGGAAAACATGTATTTCTAGCTGAAGTATAATAGACAAAGATCCAAGTGTGAGTAGTTTATTTGGGAGGGAATTTCAGAAAACAGCACTAGAGAGCTGGGCGCGGTGGCACACGCCTGTAATCCCAGCAGTTTGAGAGGTGGAGGCAGGAGGATCGCAAGTTCGAGACCACAGGCAGTCTGCATAATTTAGCGAGACCCTGTCTCAAAAAGTAAAAAAAAATGGGCTGTGGGTACAGCTCAGTGGTCCAGCACTTGCAGACCATGCAAGCGTGAAGCCCTGGGTTCAACCCCCAGTACCACACACACACACAAAAAAAAAAAAACAGAAAAAGAAAACAGCACTAGAGTCAATGAGTGAGATGGGCAGGGAAAGGAACCACTAAAGCATGCGTTATGGGACAAGTTACCCTGTGGGCAACTGACTCACAGAACTCCCCAGGCATTCTAGGAGGAAGTGTCCAACCTGACTCAAGTTGTCCCAGCTGAGAGGCGAGGAAGGCGAAGGTCACTCACCAATTACCTGTCCGTTATTTGTTGCAATCTCTACCCGGGAGCAATGACTCTCCAGTTTTGTCGTCCACCTAAAGCAAAGCTCCCATCCCTGTCACTGCCCTTGGCACCTAGAGCAAGCAGCTGCCCTCCCTTGAGTGTTGGAGGTATCTTTGATTCCCGTGGTCCTTCTTTGTTCTCAGCAGATTTGGTGGACACACTGGCCACGGAGGTTATGTCATAAACGAAATTGGAGTTTTGTCCCTTTCATCTGAGCAGCTCAAAGCATTCCACAAGCCTGCCTCGTTAGCTCTCAGAATACCTTCAGGAAGCCCAGGGGAAGGATGGTCCTGTCCGCTGTGAAAGGCAAGGCGTGTGGCTCCCAGGGCATCACAGGATTTGTACACCTTTCAGGGCCAGGATGGGTATGCACCCAAGGGTGGACAAGGTACATATAGGTCAAAGGGACGTGTTCTCAGGGGAACTCTGAAGTTGACAGAAGAGATTTATCTGAGGCTTCTAGGGGAGCAGGAAGAAGCTCCCATCCCAAAGGAAATTTTCTTTCCCCAGAAAATCAGGTACCCTCATTCCTTCCAGCCAAGAGTTTGCTTACATTTATTTGAGTGCTCAGCACATCTGGAAATATCTCATGTCAAGATGTAAAATGTTTAAAGTAATAAGCTCGGCACTGCAAAAAACGAGACAACATTTAATGTGAAAATTTCTTACGATTTTCTCCAAGTGATTTTTTTCTTCCTTTTTTTAACACAAAAATATAATTTTTAGAGCCAGGCATGGTGGCGCATGCCTGTAATCCCAGCGGCTCTGGAGGTGGAGGCAGGAGGATTGCAAGTTTGAGACCAGAAGCAGTCTGCGTAATTTAGCAAGACCCTGTCTCAAAAGTAAAAGAAATGGGCTGGGGGTGGCAGCTCAGTGGTCCAGCACTTGCAAAAGCATGCGAGCATGAGGCCCTGGGTTCAATCCCCAGTACCACACACACACACACACACACACACACACACACACACACACACTATATATATATATACACACACATATATATATGTATATATATGTATTTGTTGTTGTTAGGTGCCATCGAGTCAGTATCCGACTCATAGAGACCCTCATAGGGTTTTCAATGGCTGACTGTTTCAGGATTGCCTTGGGAGTGGATTACCAGGCCCTTCTCCCATTTTTGCGGTGCTGAGAATTGAACTTGGGACCTCAGAGACTGCAGCATAGCGCTCTACCAACTGTGCTAAATCCCAGCACACACACACACACACACACACACACACACACACACATATATGTATGTATAGCTTTTATTATGTTTATTAAAATAATACTGCACATTACACATAAACATGAAGACTGTAAGATTGCTTGAATTTCCATCACCTTGAAATAAGAACCATTATCATCACCTCGAAATAAGAGCCATTAAGATCAACCTTATATAATTCATTTTACACATAAACACACACACGTATCATTTAACAAAAAGTGGAATCCTATCATGCCTACTGTTTTTACCTGGCATACTTTTTTTAAAAACCTGTAATATTTTTCCTCCTCAGTCCCCCACCTCCACCTTTCCCCACGTAACCAGTGCTAATGTCCTGGTGCACATCACTCTCCAGGCTCAGATAATTAAAAGCAAACCCATGCGCATACACAGAGTCCATTTTACACTTTCATCAATTGCTCTGATAATGTCTTTCACCGCTCCTTTTTCCCAGCTCAGGATCCAGCTCATGGTCACTGGGGTAAATTCTTCTTTACTATGCTTCCTTTCTTTGAGTGTCTCGACCTTTGCAGTGTAGCAGAGTGAGTTTAGGCCACTAATTTTATAGATGGTCTATGTGGGTTTGTTCCATGTTTCTTCATATTCAAACTCCTTTCCCTCCTCACCTCACTTACTCATTGACTCTAGTGCCGTTTTCTGAAATTCCCTCCCAAATAAGCTACTTGCACTTGAATCATTGTCTATTGTACTCCAGCTAGACATACATGTTTTCCTACCAACTTACTTGGGAGAAGGGCTTGGCAATCCACTCCCAAGGCAATCCCGAAAACGGTCAGCCATTGAAAACCCCATGAGGGTCACTATGAGTCGGGTACTGACTCTACGGCACCTAACAACAACAACAACAACAACCAACTTACTTACTTTTCTATGCCCATTTCTGTTTCCTGGGACGCTAACTCCTTGGGCTCTGCCTGTCCAAACTGTCACCATCACGGATACGCTTTGCTACCGTCTGGGTCTGAGGGTTCTCTTCCTTGGTGAGAGGGCTCCCACCAAGTTCCAACTGTGTCACATAGGCAGTGGTGGCAGAAATCAGGCAGACACTGCCTCTGAGCCCGGTGCTGAAACGACAGCACGGTGCTGCCCCAGTCTGTCTTCTGCTTCCTGGCGTCTGGTTCCTCCCCAGACGCTGAGAGCACTTTGAAGAAGTGTGGCCATGTGCTCTCTAGCTGCTGGGGTTGGGTAGGTCTGGAGTGTGCCTGAAGCCCAAGCCAAGCCTGGAACCTAAAATGAAGACACTTGTTCACAGGGAAGCCCAAAAGGATGCACTCCCAAATTTCTTTTGGGATGGGAACTTCTTTCTGCTACCCTAGAAGTCTCAGATAAATCTCTGCTGTCAATTTCAGAGTTCCCCTAGGAACGTATCCCTTTGACCTATATGTACCTTGTCCACCCTTGGGTGCATACCCACCGTGGCCCTGAAAGGTGTACAAATCATGTGATTCCCTGGGAGCCGCACGTCTTAAAAAGCACAGACCATGAAGAGATACAAAGGCCCCCAAACTATTTTATGGACCAAGTGTAAACAGTGCAACAGGGAAGTTCACATGAGCATAAAAAGGGAAGTTTCTTGTCCACCATTAGAAGCAGTTCTGCCCCGCTAAGATGAAGCCCAGCAGGGACGCAGCGCGCACATACTGTGAGGCTCTGAGGTTCCAGGGAGCTCAGCACTGGCTGTACTCATGGTGCAGCTGCACAGGCGACACCCACTTGCTCCTCAGAGGACAAGAGCAAAACAAAGAGGCACTTCTCCCTTCTAGAAAAGGGGCTGACCTCAGAAAGAATCTGAAGTGGATGTCTGACATTTCTGGTCTCCCCTACAAAGAATGGATTTTGGAACCTGGGCGTGGTGGCTCATGCCTTGATCCCACCACTTGGGAGGAGGTGGGCAGTGAGTTCCTTGAGGCTAGCCTGGGCTGTATTGTGAGTCTGTCTCAAAAATGCCAAAACGGCAACAACAAAAAGAAGGGATTTTGAGAAATGTCTATTGCTGTTTCTGAACTACAGCTAGTCACGGAAAGAACTTGTTTTACTTTTATTTATTCTCTGGAAATGAGAACAAACACAAGCTTTAGGTGACATCCTTGTCAGGAACTTGAAGGGATTAAAACCTCATTGTATGAATAATGGAAACAGCCCATCTTAAAGGTTGGCTGTGAGATCAAAAGAGTACATGAAAGTGGCTTGTAAATAGGGAGTTCATCTGCAGGTGTTAATTGTATTTTTATTATTTTGTTCTTTCTAGATACAAGTTTTCAGGGTTTTTTTCCAAAAGGAAATTGAGAACTTTATAAGAGTGTGTGTTTACCCTAAATGATTTCTTTAGGGAGTCAGTAGCCTAATTGCTAAATTCAGGGGGGAAAATGTGTATGTTCTTGTTTTCCCACAAGCTTCTGATTACAATACACGAGTAAAATCTGAATGGAAGAAGGACATGACAATCCATTCCCGAGGCAATCCCAAAACAATCAGCCATTGAAAACCCTATGAGGGTCACTATGAGTCCGACACAACTCAATGGCATCTAACAACAAAAAGTAAAATCTGAAGAGCGTTCCTATTTTGAATCTAAAAATATCAGAGATATTCATAATTATAGATGATTCAGTTTTAAGTAGTTCAAATATATTTTCTAAAAGTTTTCATTTTCATAACTTTCTATTGTTCATACAATAGAGGCATTTTAATTGTTCCTAATAATATAGATAATGGGCTGGGATTTAGCTCAGTTGGTAGAGTGCTGCCCTGTAGTCTCTGAGGTCCCGAGTTTAATTCCCAGCACCACAAAAATGGAAGAAGGACCTGGCAATCCACTCCCAAGGCAATCCTGAAACAGTCAGCCATTGAAAACCCTACGAGGGTTGCTATGAGTCAGATACCGACTTGACGGCACCTAACAACAACAATAATACAGAGTCATTTTGGGTTCATTTCAGAACATAACATAGTAACTTATGCTTTAGTTATCTTACATCATTTTTGGAACAACATTGATATATTTTTAATAAGCTGGGACTGTTCTCAATCTATTTAGCTCTGTTAGATCCTCGGTATGGAGGAAATCAGGTTATGCATTTTTGGCAAAAAGTACCAGTGAAGCGACAAATCTTTCTCAGTACTGTGTCAAAAGCCCATGATGTTGACTTGCTCCACTGTTGCTGATGTTCATTTTGATCATTAGGGTAAGATGGCTCCGCCAGGTTTTTCCAGTAGAAAGTGACTATTTCTCCTCTGTAATTGAATTACAGAGACTATGACTGTGTGGGCTGGGATTTAGCTCAGTGGGTAGAGCGCTGCGCTGCAGTCTCTGAGGCCCCGAGTTCAATTCCCAGCTCCGCAAAAATGGGAGAAGGGCCTGGCAATCCACTCCCAAGGCTATCCTGAAACAGTCAGCCATTGAAAACCCTATGAGGGTCGCTATGAGTCGGATACTGACTGGACGGCACCCAACAACAACAACAACAACATGACTGTGTAGGGAGAAGGACGTGACCATCCACTCCCAAAGCAATCCCGAAACAATCAGCCATTGAAAACCCTACAAGGCTCACTATGAGTCAGACACGACTCGAGGGCACCTAACAACAACATGACTGTGTAACTAACTAATTTTAGTAGCCATTAATAATTTTGAAAGTCTATCTTCCTTCCTTCTTTCCCTCCTCTCTTCTCCTCCTTCCTCCCTCCTTCCTTCTCCCTCTCCATATCTCTCCCTTCCTCCTCCCCTCCTCCCCTTTCCTTCACCTTCTCCCTGTTTCCCTTTCTCTCTTTCCCTCCCTTCTCTCTCTCTCTCTCTCTCTCTCTCTCTCTCTCTCTCTCTCTCTTTCCCTCTTTCCCTTTCTTGCCATGTTATGGTAAGGAAGCACTTTTCATTCTTCTGCGCTTACATATCTATTCATTCAATACCTAGTAGCATATTTACACCAGTGTGGCCTTATAGGTACCTGTTTTATTCAATGAGTTGTAATCTATTGCTATGAATAATTATTTTGACGTGCAAATTATTCCAAATTTGGGTAGCTATAGCCCTTTAAGCGAACTCTCCTGTAATTTATCATTTCCTAGCACTTGCTTCCCTACTATCCAATTTAAACATTCCAGTCTTATATCATACTTCCCTTATCTCAGCCTTCCAATCTGTTGTTACTGCAAGGGGGTCCTAGTTCCTTTTTGTGTATCTTTATCTCTATTTTTCCAGAAACATAGACACACATATGTTGTTGTTGTTGTTAGGTGCTGTCGAGTCAGTATCTGACTCATAGCGACCCTCATAGGGTTTTCAATGGCTGAGTGCTTCGGGATTGCCTTGGGAGTGGATTGCCAGGCCCTTCTCCCATTTCTGCGGTGCTGGGAATTGAACTCAGGACCTCAGCGACTGCAGCGCAGCACTCTACCCACTGAGCTAAATCCCAGCCCATATACATATATGTTTTTTCTTCAATATTAAGAACCATGTTTTCAAACTGATTCATGCATTTCCAACCCAAAACTACAAGTTATATTCTATGCTTCTCATTTTCTGGATTGTGGCTCCTTCTGCCCATGATCCTCAATATATTTACTTATTTCCTTAAGGCTAGAATACAAAAAAAGTTTCTGAATTGCTAACCTATACCTCCACAAAAGATGAATCAGTAAAAAAGTTAATTATTTAAAATTCTTTCTTGTTTTAGACTATAACAAATAAAATAGTAGATAATTGTTATGGTTTGATTGCTACAGTTTCTTTCTAATTTGGTCTTGAGGGCTCTCTCTGTCTTTAGAATGGGCATTAGGGAAAACAACCGCTCTCTAGGAGAAATCTAACTGGGGGAAAACTAGGTTGGAATGTATCAGAAAAATGAGATGCCAGCTGGATGATGTGGCTTGTGCCTGTCATCCCAACAACTCGGGAGGCCGAGGCAGCAGGATAGTGAGTTCAAGGCCAGAGACAGCCAGCCTGTGTAATCTAGCAAGACCCTGATTGAAAATAAAAAATAAAAAATGGGCTGGGCTAGGGCTGTAGCCCAGTGGTAGAGCACTTGCAAAGTATGTTCAAGACCTGGGTTCAATCCCTAAGTACTGCAAAAACAAAAAGTAAAGAAAAAAGAAGGAAGGAAGGAAGGGAGGGCGGGCGGGAAGGAGGGAGGGAAGGAAAAGAAAGGAAGGAAAAGAAAAGGAAAGACAATGAAAAAAAAGAGAGAGAAAAGATGAGATGCAATGAGGAAGTAAAACCAAGATACGTGAAAGAGAAGAAATGTATTACTCAAAGGTCCCTGAAAGGTTACAGATGGTTACAGGAGTGTGACGAGGAGTCGGGAGGCAGGAGGTCCAAGCAGCCACAGAGAGACTATGTCTTTATGCAAGTCCATGGGCATTGTTCCTCGGGCTTTCTGCAGGGGCTATGGCGTGGCTAGTTCGCAGAAAACATATCCAAAGGGGGGAGCTTATCTACATGATGCTGCTCAGCAGCCAACCCCACAGTGGGGTGTGTTGGGTGTGGGGTTGGTGGGTTGAGGAACAAGCAGCTGTGTCAAAAACAACCACACAAGGAGGGGAAGTTTAACCAAGCCAAAGGCGACAGGGTACGGCTGAGGTCTAAACAGCTCATGTCAAGCCTAAAAATGGATGCAAAAAAGGGCAGCAACTCTATTAAACACACATGGCAACATCCTTGCATTGTTCCTAGCCTTAGAGGGGACAGCAGCAAGTATTTCATCATTAAGTATGATGCCACTCTTAGGATTTTTTTAGATACCCTTTATCAGATTGAGGAAGTTTTCTTCTATTTCTGGTTTGCTGAGAGTTTTTATGTTTGTGTGTTGATCTTTGGCAGATGTTCTTTCCACCCTACTGACATGATTAATTTTTGTCCTTTATTCTGTTAATATGGGATTACATTAATTGAAAACTGAATGCTAAAAAAACTCATATTTCTGAGATAATCCCCACTTGATCAAAATGCATTGTGCTTTTCACCTATTGCTGGAATTGAATTGCTAACATTTTGTGAAGAAATGTTATATCTGTATTCATGAAGGTAATTATCTACTGATCTCTCTCTCTCTCTGTCTCTCTCTCCGTTTCTTTCTCTCCCTCTCCAGTCATGCCTTTATCAAGTATAATCCCTTATCTATTTTGTTCACAGGGTTTTTGTAAGATTGTTATTTCTCTTAAATATTTGATAGAATTTACCAGTTAACACCTTTGGTCCTGAAGTTCTATTTCAGCCAAGGTTTATAGTAGCAAATACAACCTGGGCACAGTGGCGCATGCCTGTAAGCCCAATGACTTGGGAGGTAGAGGAAGGACAATAGAAGGTCCGAGGACACAGGCAGCATGCGTAATTTAATGAGATCTTGTCTCTAAATAAAGAGAAAAAAGTGGGCTAGGGGATGCAGCTCAGTTGGAGAGTGCTTGCAAAACATGCATGAGACCCTAGGTTCAACCCTGAAGTGCTGCCCAACCCCCAAATTTGGATATCTTTAAAAGATTTAGAGGTATTTTTTTGGGGTGTGTGTGTGTGTGTGTGTGTGTGTGTGTGTGTGTGTGTGTGTTTTAGCTTAAATTTTTATTATTAACCTTGGAACAAAGGCATTAACAATTTCTTATAGTCACTTAGCATTTTACAGTTTTGAAGGAACTTTTCACATACACCAATTAAACCCTCACAACATCCCTGTGAGGTAGGCAGGGTAGGTGTTATTTTCCTATTACTAGTGAGAACAAGGCTCAGAGGTGAAGTATAGTCACACAGTTGGTAAATGATGGAGCCAGGACTAGAACCTAGGCTTTCTGATATGCTGCCTCCCTGAGAACATTCAAGTAATTATATCCATGCTATACTATATAATGCACATTTCTCCTATGATACTGATCAGATTTGTTTTTTTAAAGTTTTTATGTCACCTTTCCCTAACATCCCTAAGTACTCAAAACTGATGAGACATTTCTGCCTGGTTACTTCTTGTTCTATTTCATCTTGTGTCTGTTTGGGCGACTTATGTTTTCCAAGGAACTTTTCTATCTAACTTGTTCCATGTATTTACATAAAGTTGTTCATAGTATTCTGTTGCTCTCCGTTTAATGTTTGTGAGATCATTTATTTCTCACAATTTTTTTAGCTTTTTTTCTCTGTCTATTTTTCTCTGTCAGTCTTGCTGCGGTTTATTAATTTAATTTAATTTTTTTTTTTTTTAGAAAAACAACTTTATGCTCTATGAGTTTCGTTTACTCTTTGTTTTGTGTTCCATTTATATTTTCCCTTATCCTTTGCATCTGCTTGGTTTGGGTCCCTTCCCCTACTGCCCTCCCAAACTGAGATTTGAACCCAGGGCCTCATGCATGCCATGCAAGCGCTCCACCACCGAGCTGCACCTCCAACCCCTTTCTAATTTCTATTTTTTTATTTTGACACAGGGTCTCGCTAAGCTGCACAGGCTGCCTCTGCCCTCGAACTCATGATCCTCTTGCTTCAGCCTCTAGTCACTGGGACTACAGTGACTAGACTACAGTGGGACTACAGTGGACTACAGGGACTACAGTGACTACACTACTTGCACGTGCCACAGTGCCTGGATCCTTTGTATTTAATTGGCTTATCTCATTCTAGGGCCTGCAGCTGTAGCCCTGTGGCATCCAATCCCGTCAGATCTCGGAAGCTAAGCAGGGTCAGGCCTGGTTAGTACCTGGATGGGAGATGGCCTGGGAACACCAGAAGCTGTAGGCTTGGGAGAAAGACCTGGTAAGCCCCTCCCAAAAATCAATCTGCCATTGAAAACCCTATGCACAGCAGAGAAGCACTGACAATAGTGTTTCCCCTGTTGTACAGAGGGTTGCTATGAGTCGGATACCGACTTGACAGCACCTAACAACAACAACAACATCTCATTCTAGATTGTTTTAAACTTTTACATTTTCTAATAAGTTTCACAACTATAAATTTTCTTCCAAAATCCACTTTAGATGCATCCTACACATTTCTTAGGTTGTGTCTTCATTATCAAAATATATTCTAATTTTCCTGTGATTTCTTCTTTACCCATGGTTTATTTTTTAAGTGAATTGTTTAATTTATGCATATAGTTATTCATTTTCTTTTTGTTGTTGTAGTTATTCTGCCCCCCCCCCCTGCAGTGCTAGGTATCAAACCCAGGGCCTTGTGCATGCTGGGCAAGAACTGTACGCCTGGCCCACATCCCCAGCCCTTCATTTCAAATTTAATTCTTTTGTGGTCAGAGACCTTCTAAGATTTTAATTCTTTCAAACTTACTGAAACTTGTTTATATTTCTTGTTTTTCTTGTTTTTTTTTTTTCTTTTGTTTTCTCTTTTCTTTTTTGTATTTGGGAGTTGAACCCAGGGCCTCACACATACTTTGCAAGTGCTCACTGGGCTATGCCTTCATCTCATTTTTAATTTTTCATTTGGAGCAAGGTTCTTGCCTCAAACTTATGATCTTCCTGCCTCAGCCTCCTGAGTCACTGGGATTAAAGGCATATGTCACTGCTATATTTTTTAAAATTAATGTCCACTCAAACAAAATCCCAGCCAAGATTCCTTTTCTTATGTAAATTTATCAGTAAATATTTGAATCTTTTAATATCTCTTTTTAAAGATGGAATTTGAGAAGTCTAAGATTTAGATTTGGTCTGGGATTTAGCTCAGTGGGTAGGGCGCTGCGCTGCAGTCTCTGAGGCCCCAAGTTCAATTCCCAGCACCGCAAAAATGGGAGAAGGGCCTGGCAATCCACTCCCAAGGCAATCCCGAAATGGTCAGCCATTGAAAACCCTATGAGGGTCTCTATGAGTCGGATACCGACTCGAGGGCACCTAACAGCAACAACAACAAGATTTAGATCGGTTCTATGGACTGAATGTGTTACCCCCAAATTCATACGTTGAAACCCTAATTCCAATATAATGGTATTTGGAGGTGGAGCCTCATGAATGGGATTAGTATCTTTACAGGAAGAGACAAGAGAGAGCTTCCCTCCTCTCCTATCTATCTATCTATCTATCTATCTATCTATCTATCTCTGCTATGTGAGGATTCAGTGAGAAGACATCCATCTGAAAGCCAGGAGAGGGTCCTTGCCAGGAACCAAATAGTGGTCACCTTGATCTTGGAGTTCTAGGCTCCAGACTGACAAGGCAATGTTTGTTTCATAAGCCACCCAGCTTAGGAAATTTTGCTATAGCTCCTTGAACTGACAGGACAATTATTTTCCTCAAATTCCTTGCCATTGCCTTAAGCAACATTTGGTATTAAATGACAATGATGAAAAACCAGAGCTGAAACAATTCCACATGCTGGTGAAGAGGTGAAATGACAAAACGCTCACAATTGGCCTCCACCTAGGGCATGAGGATGTCTACAAGACCTGACCAAGAACACTCCCTGAGACATTGTTCTTAGTAGTTAAAAATATTAAAAGTACAAACCACCATATGTCCATTAGTAGGAGACTAGATAATGAAATTTTGAGCCAGGTGCCATGGTGCTTGGCTGTGATCTCAATGATTTGGGAGGCTGAGACAGGAGGATTGTGAGTTAAAGGCCAGAGGTGGCCTGCACGACTTAGTGACACTTTGTCTGAAAATAAATAATAAAAAAGGTGGGAGCTAGGGGTGTGGCTCAGTGGTAGAGCACTTGCCTAGCATGCACAAGGCCCTGGGATCAGACCCCCAGTACTGAAAAAAAGTTATGGACTATTCATACAGTAGAATATTATACAATAGTGAAACAAAATAATTAGATCTATAAAAAATAAATGTAAGTTTTTTGAAATGACATTAAATGAAAAGAGAAATTTGCTGAAGGTGTTTTGTGTATATTATACTATCATTTACATGAATTATAATAGGATATATTGATTATGATTGTATGTTGTTGTTAGGTGTCATCGAGTTGGTATCCGAGTCATAGCGACCCTACATACAACAGGAGAAACACTTTGTCAGTGCTTCTCTGCTATTCATAGGGTTTTCAATGGTGGATTGATTTTTGGGATTGGGTTGTTGGGTCCGTCTCCCAAGCCTACCGTATCTAATGTTCCCAGGCAGTCTCCCATCCAAATACTAATCAGGCCTGACCCTCCTTAGCTTCTGAGATCTGACGGGATCGGATGCCATAGTGCTATGGCTGCAGGTCTATGATTGTGTACATACATACTAAATTATTTAAAATCCAAAGGGAGACTAAACATAAAATTCAGCATATTTGTTATCTCTAAAAAAAAAACAGAAAGGGAAAGATAAAAAAGAACATTCAGAATTTTAATTGAATATAGCATTGTCATGGTTTGAATCTAAAATGTCCCCTAAAGCCCACATGTTTGAATGCTTGGTCCCCAACTGGTGGTGCTGTCCCAGGAGGTTATGGGACTTTGGGAGGCAGGATCCTAGCTTTGCCAAAGGGGATCTCTAGGGGCAGGTCTTTGGCAGATTTTACCTGGACCCTCAGTCTCTGCTTTCTGCTTCCTGATCACCAAGATGTGAGGTTCTGTGCCACGGGCCTTGCCTTGCCTGCCCTGCTGCCACCCACACCTTCTGGCTCTATGGCCTAAAATCCTCTAACTGTGAGCCCTCAATAAATCTCTCCTCTCCTAAATTTGCTTCAATTGGTTTCTCTGCCACAGCGATGCACCAGCTGAATGCAATAAGGTTTTACTTCTAAAGCTGTAGGTTGGGTACGGGAGAGATAATGATTATGTTATTTATTGTATTATTTAATTTTTCATCTTCCTGTAATATGTCTTAATTTTTTTAAGAATGAGATTACTACTTTTTACTTTCATATCCCAATTTGTTTAGAAATGAGTAATCATGTTTGCAAACAATATGTTATCTCAGGTAAAAATCTATCCTCCAGAGATCACCAAATATAAGAGTATTTCCCTTTTGACAGTGCCTGTTCAGTAATTGTCTATAGCCTGACCACCCTGGCATATGATGATGTCATCAGATGTTGGAAGCTAAGGAAGGTAAGGCCTGGTTAGTACTTGGATGGGTGACCGCCTGGGAATACCAGTTGTTGTAGGCTTGGGAGAAGGATCTGGAAGCCCACTCCTGAAACAATCAGCCATTGAAAACCCTATGCATAGTAGAGAAGCACTGAAAATAGTGTCAGGCATGGTATAGCATCAGATAGTGTTCCGTCTGTTGTACAAAAGGTTGCTATGGGTCGGATATGACTTGATAGCACCTAAGCACAGTTCTGTATAGCGCAGCCCTTTCTGGTCTTATTTTGTGTTGATGAGGGAGGTCTGTATTCACACACTGAGATATAGAGCAGTAGTTTATTAGTAGAATCGGTCATTGATATTTAGACCAACTATGGGAGCTGTCAAGTACAATGTACAAGAAATACCTGGAAAAGAAGAAATGCATGTTTAACTTACTGGGAAAGTGTAAATAGGATGAAATGCTAAGTTCACATGAATACTCGCAGGCCTCCATGATGGTCTGACCTGTCCACATGTAAAACCACCACAAGAAACACTTGCTGTTTTACTTGATCTCAATCATTACTTTTTCACTAGATTTTCATTATCCTCCTGGCAAAAGAGAAAGTGAGTAATAAAAAATCCATTTTCTTAGCCTTGATATCTTCCCAGTGAAACAGATCTAGCTACCTAGATTAACACAGATGTTCAGGGAGTCTGAGGCAAAGCTTTGGGAAATCTCCTGGGGCTGCAGACAATGAGGATGGAAGGAGAGAATCTAGAAGAAAAAGAGAACAAGGAAGCCTAAGTGACATGAACAATGTAGAGGTTGAACCTTAAAAGCACTGGGTCCCCAGGTAAATGTGGGCAGCATTGGTGACCTCCCCCCATCCATCTGTAGAGTCTGAACATATGCTGTAGACTAGGGGAACACAGAGGTGGGTGAGAACCAGTCTCCGACATTGAGTGAGTGACAAACACGTACCCCAGGACTCTGTCACAATGCTGCTGCACACACACAGCAGAGGGTCACAGGGGAGTGGATGACTGTTGGTGGACAGTTTTATGGGGAAGCTGGCATTTGGTGCAGGTCTATCCTGAATCTGTATTCATCTCAATCAAGGGGATGAAAAGAAAATCCCCAAACTGAGGATGAAAGACAACTTTCATGGTACTATTTAAACATTTAAAAAATTAGCTCAAATAACCTTGAATGAAGAATCACTTTTAAAAATGTATATGTCCGGGGCTGAGTTGTGCCACAGAACCACCAAATTCCTGTGTTGAAGTTCTGCCCTCAGGACCTGAGAATGGAACTGTATTTGGATATGTTGTTGTTGTTGTTGTTTTCAGGTGCCGTCGAGTCATGTCTGACTCATAGCGACCCCCATAGGGTTTTCAATGGCAGATTGTTTCGGGATTGCCTTGGGAGTGGGTTGCCACATCCTTCTCCCATTTTGCGGTGCTGGGAATTGAACTCAGGACCTCAGAGACTGCAGAGCAGTGATCTACCAACTGAGCTAAATCCCAGCCCTGTGTTTGAATATAAGGTCTTCAGAGGGGATGGACCCTAATCTATTACCTCAGATATACACAGAGGGAAGCACGTGTGCAGGCACGAGAAAAGATGGCCACCTGCACACAAGGTGAAAACTGAAAAGAAACCAACCCTGTTGACACCTCGATCTCGGACTTCTTAGATGTGTAAGAAAATAAATTTCTGCTGTTTAAGCCACCCAGTCCATGCAGATTTGTTATGGCAGCCCTCATAAATGAATACCATATGGGACACTTAAATTCATGGTAACAACCCTGCATTGACCGGTATGTATATTTGCTATGTTTTATCTGTGAAGGGTCCCTCTAAAGGGCTCATGTGGTGAAGGTCGCAGGTAGGTGGGTCCAATCATTGGGAAGTGATTGGATCATGAGGATTGGACCAAACCAATGGAATCATCCACTAATGGATTCATAATTTTGTGGTATTGTTGAAAGGTGATAGAAATTTTCCAAGGTGAGGCCTAGTTGGAGGATGAAGACCACTGTGGGTGTGTCCTTGGATGTCTGTCGTCCCAGCTTCCCTCCCCACCATGAGGTGAGCAGCTTTGGATGCCACAATCTCCCGGCCATGGCGTTCTGCCTCACCACAGGCCTGCGGCAAGGGAGTCAGCCAACCGTGGACGGAACCTCCGAAACCGTGAGCCAGATTTAGCCTTTCTTCCTCTTACGTTGTTTATGTCAAGACTTTGCCACAGCAATGAAAGGCTGACCGATACAATATTCCAATGCTATAACTGAATTTTTTAAAAGAAGGCTACCATACACCTTCAGAATTATCCAATTTTCATAAAATTATGCAACTAGACACATAAATATAGCTAGAAAGGTAGCTAATGTTTATGGCCAGAATTTTGTGTAATGTTCTTTTTAGCTTTTTGTTAAGCTTTCCTGCATGGGCTCATTATTTTAACAAGCTTGTGAGTGGATAGAGTCAAGTGGCAATAAATATAAAGAGCAAGGAAAGAATGTAGCACAGAGCAAAACCTTGAGGAATGCTGATATTCAAGGGACAGAAGGTGGAAATGAGCAAAGGTAACAAGGAAGGACTAGTCAGAGAGGAGGAGAGGCCAGGGTGTCACTCCAGAGACAGTCAATAAAGGATAAGGCTTTAAAAGGAGCAAGGTGCTAAACGGTGTTCAGCATCACAGAGAAGTGTCACGTGAGGTCTGGCAGAAGAACGTGGCACGTAGAAAGTAAGAGGTCACGCTGTCCTCTGAGAGATGAACAAAGGACTGGGGAGGCCAGATGGAAGGGTTTGTGGAAGAATGCACAGTGAAGAAGACAGTCAGAGATATGGAATCAACCAAAGTGCCCTTCAACAGAAGAATGGATAAAAAAACTATGGTATATATACACAATGGAATACTATTCAGCAATCAAGAAAAATGAAATAGGGTCATTCGCAGCAAAATGGATGGAATTAGAGAAAATTATTTTAAGTGAACGAACACGAGCTCAGAAAGAGAAACAACACATGTTCTCACTCAT
>VMDO01011412.1:0-39666 GCA_007922755.1 Pedetes capensis | reverse complement strand
GGATCATAATAAAAGGGGGAGAGGGAAGATAAGAATGAGGTCAATATAAATGGACTAGAAATCGCATGTAATTGTTCTAACAAGATAAAAACAAAGACCACTACAGGAAAAGTTTCCATCTTAAACAGAACTGGAACCCAAGGACATATAGAAAAATACTACTAAATAAAAGATAGAGAAGACTTGGATGGGAAACTTAAATGGGAAGGGGGGGGAAGCATAGGGGAGGGTAAGGGGTAATCTATATGAATAATGTTTATCAAATTGCATATATGAAAATTGTCACAATGAAAAGCATGTCAAAATGAATCACATTATGATGTACATTAAAAATTTCTAATAAAAAAAGAAAAAAAAGAAAAAAAAGGAAGACAGTCAGGAAAGCTATAAAGAATGTGAAGTATTAGAGATCTTCAGGTACGGAAGCAGATGGTCATCCTCATGCTAGGAATAGCCTGGGTACCAACCCAAGCATGCAGAGATGTTGGTTACCCTAGAAACCCAGAGAGGAGTACCTTAGTAACGTGTACCCAGCTTCTCTGTTCCGCACTATACCGGAGATGTTCTTGGACCTGTCCTTGTGTAATCTGTCAATTAGCCTGTTGTTGTTGTTGTTAGGTGCCATCGACTCGGTATCCGACTCATAGCGACCCTCTGTACAACAGGGGAAACACTATTATCAGTGCTTCTCTGCTGTTCATAGGGTTTTCAATGGTAGATTGATTTTTTGGGAGGGGGTTGCCAGTCCTTCTCCCAAGCCTACAGCTTCTGGTGTTCCCAGGCAGTCTCCCATCCAGGTACTAACCAGGCCTGACCCTGCTTAGCTACCGAGATCTGACGGGATCAGATACCACAGGGCTACAGCTGTAGTCTTTGCTTAATGGGAAAGAAGTTCCTATAAACTGACGGCCTTGACAATGAAATCGCTTACCTGCAAAGGCATTGGTAGCAACCAGCACAAGTTGCTATTGGAAAGGTTCCCTAATATGACAAGAAAGCAACTCATTTGACCACAGGGAAACATACTTTCCTGTCTGGTCCCTCCACTTCCTAGCCAGGTTCCCTTAGGATGAAGGCACAGTAAGAACTAAACAGAAAAGGTGGGGGAGCGTATGTGTTTAGAAAGTATGTCAGACTCTGCTTTTAATTAATCCTGGCTGGGTTGCCTTGGAATTGTTGTTGCTGGGTGCCGTCGAGTCGGTATCAGATTCATAGTGACCCTCGTAGGGTTTTCAATGGCTGAGTGCTTCAGGATTGCCTTGGGAGTGGATTGCCAGGCTCTTCTCCCATGTTTGTGGTGCTGGGAATTGAACTCAGAGCCTCAGAGACTGCAGCGCAGTGCTCTACCCACTGAGCTAAATCCCAGCCCTCTGCCTTGGAATAGCATGCCATATATTTATTTCAAATATATTTGTTTCACAGCTGTTTACTTGAATGTATAGGTATATATAGGTATTCAAATAAATATATGGGTATATGTGGTATGCTGTTAGTAGGTAATATTATTATCCTCAATTTATCCTTACCCTAGCCTAGCCTACCCTAGGCTGAGAATCAAAATCTCCCTTTCATAATCATGGAAACTCAGGCTTAGAAAATCATGTCATTTGTTTCAAGCCGGGCACGGTGGTGCACGCCTGTAATCCCAGTGGCTTGGGAGGCAGAGGCAGGAGGATCACAAGTTTGAGACCAGAGGCAGTCTGCGTAAGTTAGCGAGACCCTGTCTCAAAAAAGTGAGAAAATGGACTGAAGGTACAGATAGGTGGTCCAGCACTTGCAGAGAATGCAAGCATGAGGCCCTGGGCTCAACTCCCAGCACAGAAAAAAAGAAAGAGAGAAAGAAAGAGAGAGAGAGAGAAAGAAAGAAAGAAAGAAAGAAAGAAAGAAAGAAAGAAAGAAAGAAAGAAAGGAAGGAAGGAAGGAAGGGAGAGAGAGAAGGAAAAGAAGGGAAAGGAAAGGAAGGAAGAAAATCATGTCATTTGCTTAAGACATTGCGCCTCCCACCAAAGCAGGTTCATGATGGTAATACATACTAGCGACATTCACCCCACCTAAGGGCAGCACACGGATGCTGAAGAAAAATTCGGTGTTTACTCCTGCCCAGGGCAACCAGAAAACTTCTAAAATGAGGTCACTTTCAAACTTTCCTTTGAAGGGTAGGAGGATTCCTTTCACCACAAGATCAAGGCATCCATTTCCCACCCCCCTTCTCTGTGTTCTTCCCCCAGCACTTTTCAAACTATCTCCAAATAACAAGTCATCGTTGGCACTCCCATCTTTCCATTCCTATCATGTTGCCTTTTATTTCCCTTGGGATGTTGAAGTTCCTCATCAATAGCAGACAGAACATGCTCAAATGCCAAAGCAGGCTCTACCTGCTAAATAGCTCTACCAAATGCAGCCTGGCTATTGTGCCTTAGTTAGAGACCACAGCCACTTTTCCTCAAATGAATTTCTGCATGCTGCGCTGACAAGCTGCTAGGGCAGGCATCAGCTTAGGCAGCTGCACCCTGGAGACATTTTTGAGCACAGTTCCGTCCCATGATGGGGATGTTATTAGAACTCACCTGCAATTGTTGGCTATTAAAGAAAACTCTAAAACTAAAACTCTTTGTCTTGTGAAAGCTGGAGAATAGAGGGACTGAAAGAGGGACTGAATGTCCAATTTCAAATCTGTGAGCAGGTGTGGCTCGATCTCTCACCTTGCCATTAGCATTAATGGGAAAATCCATTTGACAAGGCATCCTCTGGGCAACCACAGCTGGCCTCTCCTCTGCCAAGGCTGCCTCTCGTGGGCTCTCGTGCTCCATTAGAAGTGGAAAGTGATTGGTAAAATGAATTCGTTTTTCAAATACCAAAAACTTGTCAGGCACAGTGGCACGAGCGTGTCATCTCGGTGACTCTCGAGGTCGAGGCAGGAGGGTCGTGAGTTTGAGGCCAGAGGAGGCTTGCACACTTAGTGAGACCCTATCTCAAGATAAAAAATAACAAAACCTGCTGAGGGTACAGCTCAGTCGTAGAGTGCTTGCAAAGTATGTGTGAGGCCCTGGATTCAGTACTCTTGTTGTTGTTGTTGTTAGGTGCCGTCGAGTCGGTATCCGACTCATAGCGACCCTCTGTACAACAGGGGAAACACTATTGTCAGTGCTTCTCTGCTGTTCATAGGGTTTTCAATGGCAGATTGATTTTTGGGAGGGGGTTGCCAGGTCCTTCTCCCAAGCCTACAGCTTCTGGTGTTCCGAGGCAGTCTCCTATCCAGGTACTAACCAGGCCCGACCCTGCTTAGCTTCCCAGATCTGACAGGGCTACAGCTGCAGGCTCAGTACTCTAGTATGTATAAATAAATAAATATATAAATAAATAACTCTCTGACATTGCTCACAATCCAATGTCTATATTCCCATAAGGTGACTGATACCATAATTAGAAAGGGACATGTTTCTAGAAAGTCTCTTTAAGAAGAGATCAATTTCTGAATGACTATAGAAAACAAACATGCATCAGCCAGGAATCAAACCCAGGTCTCTCTCATGGGAGGCGAGAATTGTACCACTGAACCACCAATACCTGCTTGAAAGGAAAACCCTCCACCAGATAGATTGACACAGTGTCTGCAACAATGGGCTTAAACATAAATAAGGTCATGTGCCTGGCACAGAATCGGGAAGTATTTCAATCTGCTGTACATAGGGTCGCTGTGAGTTGGACTCGACTTGATGGGACCTAACAACAACAACAACAACATAGAAAACAAAGAGATTCAGGAAAAGTAAACAGTCATTTGTTCTTATGAAAGCCAAATAATTTCTTAGGAGAAGAAAATCTCCTGATAGTTGGTTAACTCAATGTGCAAAAGAAAACCCCCAAACAAACAAACAAACAAAAACCACCAATCTCAATATTGTATATGGGAAAGCTCTCTCTCAATAGACAAACTGGAAATATCTGGTTGCGGGGCCAGCATTTCACATTTTTGACCTAGAAAAGGCTGAAGATGTCACAATCCTCTTTCAAGCCCGTGTAGGATATGGTAAAGGGTGCTATAAATCTCAAATAGCTAAACAAGCAAGCATTTCCTCTGCTATTTTCAGTTCTTTTAAAATCTGGATACCTAAGTGTCATTCCTTCCCTGTTTAAAAATCATGCTATTTGTATTATTGCTTCCTATGGAAACCATTTCCCTAGGCCTGGCAACCACCAGGTCTGAAGAGCAGATTGCTTTTGAGAACTCTTTTCCCCTACTGAGACTTGGCTGACATGAACCCATATTTCATCCCAGTGGGATCTCTGAGGCCGACCCCTCCCCACTCAGGAAGACAATCTAACGCCGCCATAGCCACACTCACTGCTGTTAAGCAGCCAAGAAAAACTGTCCCCAAGATCAGTTGGAGGAATGTTAGGTTCTTGGGGAGAGACAAAAAGTTGTAGAATGTGTGACCAAATTGTCAGAAGTCTCCAAATCTGCCTGAGGTCAAATGTCTTTTGCCCTTTTGTTTTTATTTGTTTGTGTTTTTGTTTTTCAAACAGGGTCTCACTTTGCAGTCCAGGCTAGACTGGAATTTGTGATGTAGTTTAGATTGGCCTCCAATGTGAGTCTGTCCTCTTGTCTCAGCCTCCTGAGTGCCGGGATTCCAAGCATGCTCCACTGAGCCCGGCTGAGGTCAGATGTGAAATAAAGCAATCAGGCTGAGAAGACACATAAGCAGCACAGGAAGCCTTCCACACTTGCAAAAGAGAGAGAGACACTGTTCCCTTTGTATGATGCAGAGGTCTGATAACGTTGTTGTTAGGTGCAGTAGTCGGTATCTGACTCATAGCGACCCTGCGTACAACAGGCGAAACACTAGTGTCAGTGCTTCTCTGCTGTTCATAGGGTTTACAATGGCGGACTGATTTTTGGGAGTGGGTTGCCAGGTCCTTCTCCCAAGCCTACAGCACCTGGTGTTCCCACGCGGTCTCCCATCAGAGTACTAACCAGGCCCGGCCCTGCTTAGTTTCAAAGATCTGACAGGATCAGATGCCACAGGGCTATGGGTACAGGTCTCTGATAATATACTACTCTCAAAAAATTAAGGATGGGAAACTTGTACTTCCACCTATGAATTAGTAGCTTGTATCAGACTAACTCTAGCTGTGGCAAAAGATCTCTTTAGAGTATTGAAAAGCAAAGATGTCACATTGAAGACGAAGGTGCATCTGACTCATGCCATGGTATTTTCAGTGGCATCATATGGTTGTGAAAGCTGGACATTGAATAAGAGAGACAGAAAAAGAATTGATGCCTTTGAATTGTGGTGCTGGAGACGTCTATTGCATATACCATGGACTGCCAAAAGAACCAACAGATCTGTCCTAGAAGAAGTACAACCAGAGTGCTCCTTGGAAGCAAAAATGGCCAGACTGAGTCTTACATATTTCGGACATGTAGTCAGGAGAGAACAATCCCTGGAGAAGGACATCATGTTTGGAAGAGTGGCAGGTCAACGCAAAAGAGGAAAACCCTCCACCAGATGGATTGACACAGTGTCTGCCACAATGGGCTTAAACATAAATAAGATCGTTTGTCTGGCACAAAATAGGCAAGTGTTTTGATCTGCTGTACATAGGGTCGCTATGAGTCGGACTCGACTCGACGGGACCTAACAACAATAACAACAACAATCAGACTAACTCTCCCACAAACACAACCATAAAGGCAGGATGAAACAATCCCCCCCTCCCAAGTAGAACTGCTATAGAAACAACAGGTAGTAACCAAAGAGCCCAACTTAATGGCGCCAAAATCCTGGACAGAAATAAAGTGAACTGAATTGAGCCAGAGATCAGCTACCGCAGTTTTCCCCAGGGAATTTTCTGGGGCTTAGGGGCCAAACAAACAAGACAATCTAGTGTTGCAAGAGCCTCACTGAGATGGAGAGATGAAAAACTGAGTTCATGGCTAACTTACTGAAAAGATTTGAGGAGCTAGAGAGCTAGAGAGTGAGCTCTACATTCACTGAGTAATTCTCCCTCAAGGCCTTGCCTTATTTTTATTTTTATTTTTTTGTCTTTTTTTTAATTGGAAAATTTTAAGGGACAACTTAATGTATTTCATTCTGACATACATTTCATTGTGACATTTCCATATATGCTTTTTTTTTTTTTTTTTTTTTCAGTACTGGAGGTTGAACCCAGGGCCTCTCACTTGCATGCTTTGCAAGTGCTGGACCACTGAGCTGCACTCCCAGCCCATGTTTTTACTTTTTTTTTGAGACAGGGTCTCACTAAGTTACGTAGACTGCCTCTGATCTCAAACTTGTGATCCTCCTGCCTCTGCCTCCCTAGCCACTGGGATTACAGGCGTGCGCCACCATACCCAGCTCATATCTGCATTTTGTTGTACATTGCACAGATAAATTCCCCCTTACCCTGTTCTGCACTTCCTCCCCCTGTCCCATTCCCCCACCAAAGACCTCTCTTCTATTTGCATGCCTTTTTGTGGTAATATTTTTCTATATATCCTTGGATCCCACTTATGTTGAAGACCGAAACTCTTTCTGTAGTGAACTATCTTTTCACATTGTCAGTACTAAACTAAGCAGGCAGCATCCAAGAGGCAAGATACCAAGCAACCACCCAGATGTTAACCAGAGATTTCGTGGTCTCGTGGTTCCAGGAAGACAAAACTTGGAGTTCAAGACCCTCCAAAACAGAGATTCCTGGAGAGCACTCCAGACTTTAGTTGAAAACCCTAAAGGGCCACACCCCAGGAATAACTCAAATAAGAGACAAAGTAACCCTTACAAAAACTGAACCTCAGCTCCGATCAGCTGAGTTCCTGGCAATCAAGGGATGTGCCACCAAAATAAAACTGAACATTCTCTGTAAGAAAGCAATCTTTATCTCTAACCTTTTTAAGTTTTATACACAACATCCAGCATTCAATCCTAAATTACCAGGCATGCCAGAAAATATAACCCGTGATCAAAAGTTAAGAGAGTAGGAAAGTCAAGGCAATGGAAGGAGAAACACATTTGACCCAGATATTAAATTTATGAGACTCAGAAATGAAGCTGGATGTAGTGGCACATGCCTGTAATCCCAGCAACTTGGGAAACAGAGGCAGGAGGATTACAGATTCAAGACCAGAGGCAGCCTGTGTAACTTAGTGAGACCCTGTCTCAATTAAAAAAAAATTAAAATGGGTGTGGGAGTGCAGTTCAGTGGCAGAGTGCTTGCAAAGCATGAGCAAGGACCTGGGTTCAGCCCTCTAGTACAGGAAAAGAAAAGAAAAGAAAAGAGAAGAGAGGAGAAGAAAAGAAGGAAGGAGAAAGAGAGAAAGAAAGAAGGAAGGAAGGAAGGAAAAAGAAGGGAAGGAAGGAAGAAAAGAAAAGATTATGAAAATAGAACTATAGACGTTTTCATCAAGACCTGGAACCTATTGGAGTCTACAAAAAATTTAATGGCAATTGTATAACTAAGAAATATGCTAACTGATTTGAGAACTCAAAACTTGGCTTCACTAGTAATCAAAACTAAAAGAGTGAATTAGTAAACTGGATGATGTCAGTTAAAAAAAATCCAAATTGATGCACAGAAAGAAAAATGGCAACACACACACACACACACACACACACACACACAAAGAAAAAAAAAAACAGAGAAAAAAGTGAAAGAGATACCTGGGACCTGGTGGAAAGTTCTAGTACATGCATAATCACAATTCCAGAAGAGGACAGACAATGGGACAGAAATTATCCTCCTAAACTGACAAAAGACATCTAAGAAGTTCTATAACCACCGGATAAGATGAATTCGAAAGTAAACTACATGTAGGCATGCAAGCGTAAGGATGCTGAAAATCAAAGTTACGTGGGGAAAAAAATGGTACAGTAAATAGAGAAAAAAATATTACCCTCAAAGGGTAACAATAAGACAACTCTGAGGAACATTTCCTCTGCTATTTTAAGTTATTTTAACATTTGGATACTTACATGTCATTCCTTCCCAGTTTAAAAATAATGCTGTTTATTTCATTTTCTAACTCTTATTTTTCTTCTAGAGGAAAAATCTAAAAGACAATACCACAAACAATAAAAGCAAACCAATAAAAGCAAAGGTCTTTGTAAGGGTTACTTTGTCTCTTATTTGCATTATTCCTGGGGTGTGGCCCTTTAGAGTTTT
Source organism: Pedetes capensis (assembly GCA_007922755.1). Classification (NCBI taxonomy): domain Eukaryota; kingdom Metazoa; phylum Chordata; class Mammalia; order Rodentia; family Pedetidae; genus Pedetes; species Pedetes capensis. Next base: position 31,503 of record VMDO01011412.1, on the reverse strand, counting down.
CAACTAAAGTCTGGAGTGCCCTCCGAGAATCTCTGTTTTGGAGGGTCTTGAATACCAAGTTTTGTCTTCCTGGTACCACGAGACCACGAAATCTCTGGTTAACAGGCTGGGTGGTTGCTTGGTTTCTTGCCTCTTGGACACTGCCTGCTTAGTTTAGTACTGACAATGTGAAAGGATAGTTCACTACGAAAAAATGTTTCCATCTTCAACATAATTGGGATCCAAGGATATATAGAAAAATATTACCACAAAAAGACATGCAAACAATAAAAGCAAACATCATCAAGCTGATATGCAAAATATGCAAAGTCTCCACATTGTTGTTGTTGTTAGGTGCCATCAAGTCGGTGTCCAACTCATAGCGACCCTACATACAATAGGAGAAACCCTGTTGTCAGTGCTTCTCTGCTATTCAGGGTTTTTAATGGCATATTGATTTTTGGGAGTGGGTTGCCGGGTCCTTCTCCCAGCGAAACAGCCTCAAAGAATTTTTTTTTCTACCTCCCAAATTGATGGGATTACAGGTCACAATGCCCAGCTCTGAGGGCACTTTTAAAACACCTAAATACAGTAAGTGAAATGAAATACCCCATTCATATTCAGTGATGAACATCATTCCTTGAATGATATGAATATTCACTCATGTCAATGAATATTCAATATTGAACTATGTTCAATATTTTCAGGATTAATTCTACCAAAATCAGTGAATAGATTCAAAGCAGTTCCAATTTAAAAATGTCTGTAGGTGGGGCATCTCAGTGCTTGTCTATAATCCCAAAGACCTGGGAGGCTGAGGCAGGAGAATTCCAGGCCAGAGGCAGCCTGTGCAATTTAGCGAGAGCCTGCCTCAAAAATACAAAAAAAAAAAATAAATAAAAATAAATAAATAAAAAATGGTGGGTACACCTCAGTGGTAGAGCACTTACTAAGCATGCAGGAGGCCCTGGGTTCAACTCTCCAATACTGAAAAAAAAATTATATGGAAATGCAAAGACTTATATTGTCAAATATTAAGATTTATTATGACTAAATTAAATAACTATAGTATTGGATGGGGGCTGGGATTTAGCTCAGTTGGTAGAGTGCTGCCCTGCAGTCTCTGAGGTCCGGAGTTCAATTCCCAGCACCACAAAGATGGGAGAAGGACCTGGCAATCCACTCCCAAGGCAATCCCGAAATAGTCAGCCATTGAAAACCCTATGAGGGTCGCTATGAGTCAGATACCGACTCAATGGCACACAACAACAACAACAACAAGTATTGGATGGAAAATAAAATAGGTCACTGTGCTGTGACAGAGAGTTTGTAAAAGGAGCAGTCTTTTCAATAAATGATGGTGGGTCTATATGGAAAAAATGAAACAATGTCAAACTTCAAACCCCAAATCAGTAGTAATTGGATTATATACCAGGGAAAAGGTGAAATAATGCAGTGTCTAGAAGATAAAGATCTTCATCACTTTGGCATAGGAAAAGAGCTTTTTTCATTATTATTATTGGAGGGTTAACCTGGGGCCTTATGCATACTTTGCAAGTATCTACCACAGAACTCACCTCCAACCCCTTTTTTATGTTTTATCTTGAGACAGGATCTCACTAAGTTGTGCAGGCTGCCTCTGCCTTCAAATTTATGATCCTCCTGCCTCTGCCTCCCGAGTCACCTGGATTACAGGCAGGTGCCACCACGATCACTGGCAAAGAGCTCTTCAACAGAACACAGAAAGCACTGAATGTAAAGGTTGTTGTTGTTGTTGTTAGGTGCCGTCGAGTCAGTATCCGACTCGTAGCGACCCTCATAGGGTTTTCAATGGCTAACTGTTTTTCGGGATTGCCTTGGGAGTGGATTGCCAGGTCCTTCTCCGAATGTAAAGGAGATGTGAAAAATTAGGTATTATTAAAATTAAGAACTTCTATTTATCAAAAGACACCATAAAATAACTAGCATAATGAAAAGGCAAGTGAGAAGTTGTGAAAAACACACAAATAAAACAATATACATCTGTGTATACTGCAAATAATTGAGAAGGCAGGTAGTCTAATTGGAAACAGACAAAAGGCGCGACTAGCCTCTTTCAGAGTGTGTCCAAAGAAACAATAAGCACAGAAGACGTTTGACAGCATCAGTCATCAGGAAAAATGAAAATTAAAAGCAAAATAAGATGTTACCGCTCACACAGCACCAATGACTGGAATGAAACAATCTGATAATACCAAATAATGGTGAGGATAAGAGCAGCTGGATCTCTCCTCAAGGCTACTAGGAACATCAATTGGAACAAAATATTGTGGAAAAGTTAAAAAAAAAAAAAGATCACAAATGTTCCCCATCTGTGTATGCAGTTGCAATTCTTGCAGATAATTTGCAACCGACTTTGCAGTTTCTCTCTCCATGAGGTCCAATTCTCCATTCCTGGGATCTGGGCATTGCCATGTGACATGCTTTGACCAATGAGATAGCAAATGTGATGCCGGAAGAGGCTGGAACCCAGCTGGTGTGTTGGAGTCAGCTTCCTTTTGCTGGTCTTGGGAACCTGGCCACCACCACTGTGTGAATGAACCCACATTATACTATCAGAAGATGAGTGTTCCGTGGCTCCATTGCTGGGTTCTTTTTTTGTTTGGTTTGGTTTAGTTTTGGTACCAGGGGTTTGAACCTAGGTCCTCATGCTTACATGGTTTGCAAGTGCTGTATCACTTAGCTGCACCCCCAGTTCATTTATTTTACTTTTTATTTTGAGACAGAGTCTCACTAAGTTATGCAGGCTGCCTCTGATCTTAAGCTTGCAATCCCTCTGCGTGTGCCTCCTAAGTCACTGGGATTATACGTGTGAACCACCACGCCAGGCCTGTTGCTCTTAATGGCAAGGAGCTGCCTGCTAGACCTGTGAATGAGGCCATCAACTTCCAGTTGACCTCAAATGCAGGACTGAACCTAGCTGACACACAGTACAAATGAACCATCTCTGATGAATCTAGTCCACTATGGTGACTCTGAGATCCACGAGTCATCGTTTTAAGCCATTACATTTTCAGGTGGTTTGTTAGGCAGCAAAAGCTAACTGGGAAAAATATTTTAGAAAATTATTTGGCAGAATTTGCTATATATACATCCATACCCAGAAATTTCACTCATGGGCATATACCCAACAGAAATGCGTCAAAAGACATGTACAAGAAGAATATTCATAGAAACACTATTCTTAATAGCCCTTAACCGAAAATAATACAAATATCCATCAATAGGACAATAAATAAATTGTGGAATAGTCATGCCATGGGACACTAAATGGAAATGAAAACAAATACACTACTGATAGTTGCACAATATGGGTGAATCTCAAAAATATTAATGTTGAGGGGAAGAAAAGGCAACAGACACAAAAATGTGTCCTCCTGCATCATTTCACTTACATTAAGTTCAAAAACAAGAAGAACTCTACAGTGACAGCAATGAGATTAGTGGTTACTGCGAAGGCTTGAATACAGTTTGCCCCTTCTGAAATCCATGTTGAAATTTGATTGCATTGCAGTGATTGGGAGGTGGGAACTATAAAAGGTGATTAGGTTGTCAGGTATGGACTAATGCTTTTCTCATGGGAGATGGGTTCATTCTCTCCAGAGCAGGTTGTTGTAAAGTGAGGCTACACCTCATGTTCTCCCCTTTTTACACACGCCCATTTGCCCTTCTGCTTCCTGCCACGAGTTGAAGCAGGACAAAGCCCTTGCCAGCGCCATGTTCTTGGGCTGCCTGGCCTTCAGAACCATGAACCCAAATAAACTTCTATACTTTATAACCTCATCCATTCTCAGGCATTCTGTTATAGCAAGAGAAATAGACTAAGTCACCTTTGGGAGGGTTTTGATTAGACATGAAGCATGAACAAGGTTTCTGGGTGCTGGTAATATTTTATATTTTGATCTAGGTAGGGTTCAATTGATTTAGTCTGTAAAAATTCAGTGAACTGAGTACCTAAGGGTTAGTCCTAGCTGGGCTCCTCTGCCAGGGAGGGATTCTTGGGGCCCACAGAGAAAATGAAACATGCTTGAGGAGCTGAGGGAGGCGTGACACGCTTTACTCTGAGGCGTTCCTCTCGGTTCCCTCTGTGGTGCCACTGCCCACGGTTATTGCCCTCTGCGTGCCCTGTTGCCTCTCCATGCCCCCGAGTCCTCTCCTCGGCCCGTCCTTTCCACTCGTCCCATCCTCTCCCAGGTGCACCTCTCCATGTCACCAGCACTTACAGAGGGACTTCTAAGGCTTTTACACAATAGTGGCTGATCGCCAGCTCCTGGCCAATCATGTCAGTCACGCAGGATGTACATCCTGAAGGTTACATAAGGTAACAGTGCGTGCACAAGTGGGTGGTTACACAACCATGACTCAGCATGGTGAACAAGGCGCATGCGTTAATTGGGGGCGTATGCGTCGTCAGTGTCCTGTTACCTCTGCCTGTTTATATCTACGTTACCATTTGGGTCAGCATGGCCTGGCTCAACACCAAGGCGTGTGCCCTTTGCTGCCATGCCATATGTCTGTTCTGAGAAGATGAGGTAAGAAACACATCCTAGTTCAAGTCTCTACAGTCCCTTTTTCGAGGAGCTTATCCACCCACATGGACCTGCATTACTAGGATTTTGCTGATGACTTCTAAGTCTCTGTCCCTGATGCTATCACTTTCTGGTCCTTCCATGAACATCTTCCATTAACATTGCAGATGTAGAGTCTCGTACAGAACATGCCTTACTTACCCCACACATTTGGGTTAGTGGTGCTTCTCATTTCCGAGTGCCTTCCCTGGCACCTCTCATTGTCTTATTTCCTCAGCTCTCTATATTATCACATTCTGCAGACCTTGTGGTAGTGTTTCTGCTGACTCCTTTTCTCCTTTTCATTATATGAGCCCGAGATCTGATGCAGTAGACAGGAGTCACTCCAATTCTTTAAACAGAAAGATATTGAATAGAGGGAATTCAGAACTTACAAAATTAGTAGGAGGTCAGAGGAGTTTTTCCTAAGATGACTGCCAAGAGTGAGCCCCAAAGGAAGACCACCAAATTGGATCTCTAGTATAGTGCATCTGTCAGGCAGATGGGGTAACAAGAGGCTGTCACCAGAAATGTTGGCAAACAGCCCATCACAGCTGTAATTCAGAAGTCATAGGGCCACCCAGTCACCCCACAGAGGCCCTTCAAACTCATCACTAGTGACTGGACACTTTGGAATAAACCCAGTCTCTCTGTGACTTTGCTTGCCATGGGCAAGCTGAGAAAAGGTGGCCCTCGTATCGATTTGCACTTCCAAATCTCAGGAAAGTGCATCTAAGTGGTACAACCTACCTCTGACACAGAAGGCTGGGTGTGAGGGAGTCTGGAAATGTAGCTTTCAGGTTTCTAGGCTCTAAAGGACAGGATGGGAGAAGGACCTGGCAAGCCACTCCCAAAAATCAATCCACCAGTGAAAACCCTATGAATTGCAGAGAAGCACTGACAAAAGTGTTTCACCTGTTGTACGCAGGGTTGCTATGAGTCAGATACCAACTCGATGGCACCTAACAACAACAACAAAGGACAGGAAGACTGCAAGAAGGAAACAGATAACCACAGTCAACTCACAGTGTCCATTACATCCTCCTTCCTTCTCACACAAGCCCACAGCCACTCACACCCGGAGCACATGCTGAGCGTCCAGTGATGAGTGGTAAACACTCACTCAGCCTCTCCTGGGTTCCTGGCTTTGGCCGCAGTGCAGGGAACACAAAGACAGTTCCTGCCCTCTACGTGTACTTTGCAGATAAGAAGGAGGCAATTCTTTCTCTGTAACCCGGGAAGCAGGAGGCTTCACCAGAAGAGGCCATAACACATTTCTGAGTCTTTGATGCTATCATTTCCTCTGTCTCAAATCCCTTCTCATTCTATCCTAAGAGAAATCTTGTGGGGAAAAAAAAACAAAAACAAACAAACAAACAAAAAACCTCACAGGAGTCATGGTAGCTAAAGGACAAGTGAAATTAGAAAAAAAAAAAAGGATTATTGATAGTTTTTTTTTTTTAACTTTGAAGTGCATTTTTAACAAATTAAGGTAATAATTAGAAGTTCTCTGCCTTTGAAACTTTAATGGGGGTGTGTGGTGTGTGTACGCATGCGTGCATGTGTGTGTGTGCTATATTGATTATGGCAAGGTGGTACTTCTTAAGGACATGCATATGTTTGGAAAGTCTCTATTGAAATTACACTATTCCAGTCCTGTTTTGTTTACACAATTGGTCTAGAATGCATTACGCCATCTTTAGAGGAAAGCATTTTTGATTCCATCCCTGTCCTGTTTATTTGGAATCTACACAGTTTAGGGTTAACTTTTGCTAAGCTGAACTAAATTCACCGTCTGGGAGGACATTCGAGCATGGGGGATTGAGGCCCCTTGTCCTTGCTCACCACCAGCCAGCCCAGAGAGAGCAGGCATATTCCCCATGAATGCATGTGTGGCAGCAGGTTCTCATCAGGCACCTGTCACAGAAGACAATGCTCACCTCCTTCATCTCGTGGTGGATCTCTATTTGCATGTGTATATGGGGGTTTTGTACCCTGTGTGCACGTAGCTGAGGACTCCAGTGGGTAACTAAGAGACAGCCAGTGTGTCACTGTTACTGTGCTGATGTTGTACCCAGTGGCTCGACCCCAGAGAAAATACTCCAAGACACAAACGGATCGGGAGCAGAAAAGTTTGTTTAGACTGGCCAACAGGCTACTTTCAGTCCCGGCAGTGGACTTTCAGAAAGCAGTAGCCGACTCACAGCGCTTAGGGGCTTTATAGGAGAGGGGTAGAGAAGCAAGGCTACAGAAGCAAGAATTAGCAGTTAAGGGGAGGTGGATACAGAGTAATTTTTCATTTCTCAGAAGTCAGCCTTACTGTCAGGAATTCCAGTCATCAGCTCTCTGGGTAGTTTATCACGTATGACCTTCTCTGTGACATAGTTTCCCTTATCAAAAGACCTTAAGGTCTGGTTGGGGCTGGTCTGCAAAGTGCCAGTGGGATCATGACAAGCCTTTTTCTGTAAACTTTTTTGTTTCCACACTGACTCTTCTCTTTGGGAGATACCTAACTCCTTAGTTCAAAATGCGTCACATCATTTCTAATTGCTGTTAGCCAGGTAAGTGGACCTTCTCTGATTTCCTGTCAGGCCCAGGTCGATGCATTATTGAAAGCTGAGTACTGTTCATTGTCTTTAAAATAAGAATCACAGTTCCTTAAGACTAGCTTCCACATGAAATTGTCATGGAGTTAAGTGGTAATGGTGGCTGTACAGCAAGCACCAGGCCAACAGCAATAGCTCACCCTCCTCTAGGACCAGGCTCTGATGTGGGCAAAGGTGTGAAGAGGGCAAGCTCGGGGATTTTGCGATCAGCAAGCAGAGAGAGCTCACCGGAACCAAAGGTCCAGGAAAAAACTTCCAAAGACCTTCCCCCGGTGACTCATTTCTGCCAAGCTAGAGCCCAGTCCCCAACGTTCCATAACCTCTCAGGACAGCGCAGCTACCTAGGAACCAAACTTTCAAACACATGGCCCTGGGGGAACATTTAGATCCAAACACGACAGAAGGGCAGGCCAAACTTCAAAACCTCATTAAAGCGGCTTTATTTATTTATTTATTTATTTATTTATTTATTTATTCGAGACAGGGTCATGCGACCCAGGCTGCCCTTGAACTTGGCCTCAGACTGGAGATTCTCCTGCCTCTGCCTCCCAGCGGGTGAGATTACAGATGTGCGCCACCACACCCAGAAAAGTGGCTCCTTAAGTCATCAGGTTCAAGTTATAACTCTTAGTCTACACATGTTGTTGTTGTTGTTAGGTGCCGTCGAGTCGGTATCCGACTCATAGCGACCCTCTGTACAACAGGGGAAACACTATTGTCAGTGCTTCTCTACCATTCATAGGGTTTTCAATGGCAGATTGATTTTTGAGAGGGGGTTGCCAGGTCCTTCTCCCAGCCTACAGCTTCTGGTGTTCCGAGGCAGTCTCCCATCCAGGTACTAACCAGGCCCGACCCTGCTTAGCTTCCGAGATCTGATGGGATCGGATGCCACAGGGCTATAGCTGTAGGCAGTCTACACATGGAGTAAAACAAAAGTAATTAATCTCAGGTTTTCATTCATTAATGATTGATCACCTAAAGTTGAATAGACTATAAACTCCCTTAAATTATCATTCCCATTTATTTTGCGGCTAATTAAATTCCCTCTAATATGTTAAACTGCTGTTATAATTTTACCATATTCAGATTTCCTTTGAACTAATTCAAATGCCTATCCTAAGTAGGAAAGCCATTCCAAGAATTTAAACAACAGTAATAAATCTAATAAATTAAACCTATAAATAATAGTGACTCTCCAGTTCACTCCAATTCTGTTTATAAATTTAATCAAATGTTAAAGCTAATTTGAAATCACATCTAAAATCAGTTATTTAATTACATATTTGAAGTGGAACCAGAAGGCTGGCCTGTCTTTGTTCCAGCACGTCCAATTCTTTTATTGCAAACACGTAAAATCCAAGTACACCCAAATTGTCTCAATGATTTTAAATGTCTTCTAGAACTTTACACAAGTGTGAATATTATGATTTGTTCACATCTCACCTGAGCATCTCCATATCTAATTCTGAACTTTCGAAGGGTTAGAAACATACTTCATTGCTGGGTGCCCTGGTGCACACCTGTAATCCCAACGACTCAGAGGCTGAGGCAGGAGGATCACAAGTTAAAGCCCAGAGCCAGCCTGCACAAATTAATGAGATTCTGCCTCAAAATGAAAACTAAAGAATGGGCTAGGAGTGGAACTCTCTGGTAGAGTATTTGCTTAGCATAGAAAAAGCCCTGAGTTCAACCCCTGAGTACTGGAAAAAGAAAAGAAATACAATTTATCCATTGTGGAAGCAATTTCATCATCTCTCAAAAACCTAGGTTGTCTTCTCAAGATGTCTAATTTACTTATTGGCCAAACAACGGATTCCTAGATAGGACTCCAGTTCTAAGCCTGAATTTGTCCCAGGTCATCCTAGGACAGCCATGATGGCAAACAATATGAAGGTTCCTCAAAAAATTAGAAATAGAACTAGCATACGATCCAGCAATCTCATTACTGAGTATGTATCAAAAGGAAATCAGTACACTGAAGACATAGCTATACTCTTTGTTGATTGCAGCACTATTCAAAGTAGCCAATATACAAAATTAATCTGAGCACCCAGCAAGGAATGAATGGGTCATGCGATATATATACACAATGAAATACTATTCAGCCTTAAAAACAGAAGAAATCTTGTACTTTGCAACAGCGTGGATGAACCTGGAAGACATTATGTTAAATGAAATTTGCCAGAAACAGGAAGACAAATACAAATTCTCATGACCTCACTTATACATACAAGTTAAAAATATTGATTTCATAAAGGCAGATAGTATAATGGTGGTTACCAGGAGCTGGGAGCAAAGGGAGGGTGAATTGGGGACATGTCGGTCAAAGGATAGAAAATTTCACTTGGCGAGGAGCAGTAAGTCCAAGTGATCCGTTGTAGATCATGGTAACTACCAGTTATAACAACGTATCATATACTTGAAAATATTACAGGACTAACTTTGAAGTATTGTCACCACAAAATCCTGCCCGATATGGGCCTATGGAAACCCGCACACCCTCTGGCCCCTCACTGCAGCCTGACTTTGAGTTCTTTTCACCTTCCTCAATGGCGGGGCCTCCACTCTTACAGACATTGACACAACATAACGGCCGTTTCCACCTATGGGCCAGCTGTACCTCCGTGTCTCTGCCATGACCATGATGCCAGCCTCCCACACCAGGCCCTCCACTACACCACATTCTGCAGGGCTGCTCACCTCGGTGATCCAGACCAAAGATCAGAACTGCCAACCAGATTGTGTTCAAGCTCAGCTCTAAACCTCTGGTGTAGTAAAAATCTCAGTGTTTCTCTCGGCTGAAGGTGAGTTTAGCACAACCACAAAGTCATCAGAGGAAAAGAATGTAAGTTACAGGCATTGATTGTACTAGATGCCAGTCAGACCTTCACTTCACAAACATTATTATTGTTGTTATTAGATGCCATCGAGTCAGGTCCGACTCAGAGAGACCCTCATAGTGTTTTCAATGGCTTATTGTTTCGGGATTGTTTTTAAAAGTGGACTACCACATCTTTCTCTCATTTTTGCAGTGCTGGGGATCAAACCTGGGTCCTCAAAAAGTGCAGAACAAGCCAGGCATGGTGGCGCACACCTGTAATCCCAGCGGCTCGGGAGGCAGAGGCAGGAGGATTGCAAGTTCGAGACCAGAGGCCGTCTGCATAACTTAGCGAGGCCCTGCCTCAAAAAGTAAAAAAATGGGCTGGGGGCGCAGCTCAGTGGTCCAGCACTTGCAAAGCATGCAAGCGCAAGGCCCTGGGTTCAACCCCCAGTACCACCAAAAAAAAAAAAAAAAAGAAAAGAAAAAGAAAAAGAAAAAAGTGCAGAGCAGTGTTCTCACAACTGAGCTAAACCTTAGCCCTTGCAAACATCAGTGAACCTTACTGGATGCCAGGTAGTATGGATGCCAGGACAAACAATACCAACAAGATTCCTACTATTGTCCCAGGGAGAGGAGGATGACAAAGAGCTAGCGAAGGGCCTGGCCTCCCCGGGTACCTCTTAGATCCACAGGGCCCTCCAGTGGCTGAGGATCCCAACTGCAGCCCCCTGCATTCTGGGCATTTGGACAGTGGAGCCCAGCTGAGGCAGCAACTGCCTCTAGCCAAGGCAGGCTGCCTCCAGGGAGATGCTCCAACCCTGGCTCACTGTGTGACCTCAGGGAGGGATAGACAAGGGTTGAGACAGGTTTTCTAAAAGGGGGATAGCAGTTTCTACATGGCAGATGTGGAGGCTGAAGGAACCTAGGCAAGTAAGCCCTTGGTGCAGTGTCTGGCTCCAGGCACGTGCTCAATAAATGGCAGCTAGTGCCATCTTCGACATGTGCACCTTTTATTGTCGTGTCCTCATCAGTTCAGCCCACCATAACAAAGTACCGGACAGGAATGTATTTCTCACAGTTCGAGAGGCTACAAGTTTGACATCCGGGTACCAGCATGGCTGATTTCTGGTGAGAGCTCACTTCCTGGCTTGCAGACAGCCACCTCCTTGCTGTGTCTTCATGGAGTGAAATGAACTCAAGAGAGTCCTCTGATGCCTCTACTTGTAAGGGCACTAATCCCTTTACAGGGGCCCCACCCTCAGACCTCAGCTAAACCTAATCACTCCACATAGGCCCTGCCTCCAATACCATCACACTGGGAGTCAGGACTTCAACATATGAACTTGGAGGGACACAAACATTCAGTCTATTGTTGTTGTTGTTGTTGTTGTTGTTGCTGTTGTTGTTAGGTGCCCTCAAGTCGGTGTCCGACTCATAGCGACCCTACACATACAACAGGGGAAACACTACTATCAGTGATTTTCTGCTGTTCATAGGGTTTTCAATGGTGGATTGATTTTTGGGAGTGGGTTGCCGGGTCCGTCTCCCAAGCCTACAGCACCTGGTGTTCCCAGGCAGTCTCCCATCCAAGTACTAACCAGGCCCAACCCTGCTTAGCTTTGGAGATCTGATGGGATCCGATGCCACACGGCTGCAGCTATAGGCATTCAGTCTATAGCAGTGTGTTTCTCTAGGATTCTACTGAGCTTAGTTTTATTTTTTCATCAGTATCTCTTGACAATTATAAATTCCTAAAGCCATACATAGCTGAACCTTGAGGATGCACAGCTAAGCATTGGCAAAATTATAGTTGAAGTGTTCTTTTTCTCTCTCCAACACAAATTTTAAAAAGTCTTTTTGAGTGCTGGGAAGAGACCCAGGGCCTCACACCTGCTAGCCAAGTGCTCTCCCACTGAACTCCATCCCCAGCCCCATGTTTTCTCTTCTCAAGGAATATAATATGCCTTAGGGCATGAGCTAGTCCTTCTCCACTTGCACTCTCTTTGTTCATCACCCTCTCCTCCTTTCTCTCCCCCTACAAGCTCTAGTGGGGTCCCTGTCAGCTGATTTCTTCTAGGATTTGGCCAGTGGGAGGCAGCGGGGCCATCAGAGGGCGGGAGGCAGGGCAGTTTTTCCCTGTGTTCTTCTTGCTTTGCTTTCTTGCGATGGGTAATGACACCCTTCCAGCGCCAGGGCTCTGGCTGGGTGTGCATTCTGCCTGGCTCCCAGAGACCACCAGGCTTTAACACTCAGCCGGCCCCACCCATTTCTCCTCAGGCCAGTAGTTCTAATGGGTCTAATGGGTTGAGGGGCTCTGGATGCCCCTGTCTCTTGTGCACTCCCTGAACCCTGCCAAGCGCCTATAGAGTCCCTTTGTTAAAGAGACTTCTGTTGAACCAACTGAGGGGTTTTCCACTTCCTGCTGGGACCCTGGGTGATAGACGTAATTATAATAAAGTTCAATGTTTTCCCATGCAACCTACTTCCTGCTGTCAGTCACACTCTTAGTTCAATAAAATATTTTTTCATGAAAAAAGAAATTCTGGAGAATTTCCAGCTGGCATGTATGGCCATTGCAAGGTCATAGTGACAATTGCTATAAGGGAAATTGTTATTTTTAGTATTGTATGGAAGTGAGACGGAGAAATCCAGTAAAGGAAATACGATCATTGCCCATGGCTTGATGTATTAAGAAACAGGAAAAAATCATAAGTTAGAAGCAGTCAGCTCGGGAGTTGGTGGAATTGAGCTGTCAAGGATCATTTTGCAACTGGTCATTTGCCTTCTCCCTGCCGTTAAAGACAAAGTACTAATTATCTGTCTATGGGAATCCCAAATCTTATCTCTCAGCCAATACCTAGGGGCTACTGTGAGGCATGTTCTCCTCTTCCCCTACCCAAATCTCACAAATAAGTGAAATAAAATTACTCTCTAAGAATTAAGTTTCATGAGCCGGGCGCGGTGGTGCACACCTGTAATCACAGCAGCTTGGGAGGTGGAGGCAGGAGGATCGCAAGTTCAAGACCACAGGCAGTCAGTGTAACTTAGTGAGACCCTGTTCAAAAAGTAAAAAAAAAAAAAAAAAATGGGCTGAGGGTGCCGCTCAGTGGTCCAGCACTTGCAGAGCATGCAAGTGCAAGGCCCTGGGTTCAACACCCAGGAACTCACACATACACACACACACCAAAAAAAAAAAAAAAAAAAAAAAAAAAAAAAAAAAAAAAAAAAAAAAAAAAAAAAAAAAAAAAAAAAAAAAAGAATTAAGTTTCAAATAACTTGCATGGATCTTAACAGTGAAATGCAAAAACAGAAGGACGCTGAAGCCTGTAAAACTTGACTTCAGCAGCACTGAGCACGTCTCAATGTCTAAAGCAGACTGTGACCCTCAGAAGAGGCAGCAATAGTTTATCTGCAGAGCCCACTTCCAGGGCTGGAGTGTAAGGGAAGCTCCGTGGGTCACCTTGTGCAGGAAAAAGCCTGATAGGCTTGGGATGTCCTTATGACCTGACAGTGAGGCAAGCACCTCAGCTTCTCTCGGTCTGATGCCGTTGTTGTTGTTTTTAGGTGTCACTGAGTCAGGTCCAACTCAGTGATCCTACGTATAACGGAACAAAACTCTCCCCAATTCTGTGTCAGGCACACGATCTTCTCTATGTTTAAGCCCATTGTTGTAGACACTGTATCAATCCATCTAGTTGAGGGTTTTCCTTTTTTCATTGGCCTGCCATTCTCCCAAACATGATGTCCTTCTCCAGGGATTGGTCCCTTCTGACATGTCCAAAATATGCAAGATGCAGTCTAGCCTTCTTGCTTCCAAGGAGCACTCTGGTTGTACTTTGTCTAGGATGGATCTGTTGGTTCTTTTGGCAGTCTTTGATATATTCAATATTCATCTCCTGGTGCCATTAAACAATCAATTCTACCAACTCCCTGTGTTTACCAAGGGATACTTTTAGAGTGATGATTTTCTTAGTTCAAAATCAATATGTTTATAACAATAATAAGCAGAAAATATGCATCAAGCCCAGGGATGACGTGAAGATCTTTTTATATATCTTTTCCATGCCACTTTGACACACATAAATACATACACATACTTATCGACACACATAGAATTGTTTCATCCAGAGATGTCTTTCAATTTGCTGTTTATTTAATAATGAATAATGAATACCTTTATGTGTTAACTAGTCTACCTCTACTATAGCAGGTTAATGGATACATATTTTTTGTATGTGGGGCAATCCTATAATTTATTTAACCAAAGCTCTATTATTGCACACTTCTGCCATTTCCATCATTTTGCAATTACCAACAGCACTGTTGGAGATACCCTTGTAGCAAATCTTTGCAACTCACTAACCATTTCTCTGCACGGATTCCCAAGTAGTATGGACATTCCAAAACTTTTAATATATTTTGCTAAATTGCTTTCTGCAGATGTTATAATTCTTCCAGTGTTTGTCAACTTTTTGTAGGTGGAAAATCATTAGGCTATTATTTTGATTTATATTTTCCTAATTACTAGTGTAGCTGAAAATTTTAGTGAAGTTAGATTTTTAAATTATTTTTAAATTATTTTTCTCTTCCTATTCACATTCTTTGCCTCTTAAAGTTAGAATATCTATCTCTACTCATGGAGGTCATTATACTAATAGGTATATTCACTTTTGTAATACATTGCAAATACTTTTCTATTATTAACCTTTTACTACAATATGGTGTTTTGTCATAAGCTCAGAATCAGTTAGGAATGAATTTGCCTCCAAGGAACAAAAAGTCTAACTTCACTCTCTAAAACAAAGTGTACTTATTAACTTACATAACAAGTATCTCACAGAGTCAGCTGCTGGAACTGGCTCAGATAGTTGACAATGTGAGAGCTCATATCCCTGCTCTCTCTTGGCCTTCTCCTGCTTTTTACTTTATGGTCACTAAATGGCTGCTGCAGCACTTGCCACCTGGTCTGTGTTCCAGGCAGAAAGAAGGGAGGAAGAAGAAACAACAACAGCTGACTCCTGCTTATGTCCCATGGCCAGAACTGGTTTCATAGACACTTGCAGCAGTAGGATAGAGGCAAAGATGAAGGGGAGATAGGATTAAGGGAGCAATCACTCCATCTGCCATAAAGTGGTTTTAAGGTCTAATGTCTGCCAGGCGCAGTGGCGCACACCTGTAATCACAGCGGCTCAGGAGGCGCAGGAGGATGGCAAGTTCAAGACCAGAGGCAGTCTGTGTAACTTAGTGAGACCCTGTCTCAAAAAGTAAAAAAAAAAAAAAAAAAAGGGCTGGGGGTGCAGCTCAGTGGCCCAGCACTTGCAGAGTATGCAGGTGCAAGGCTCTGGGTTCAATCCCCAGTACCACACACACACAAAAAAGATCTAATGTCAAATTAGTCTATAATTGTTTATTTGTTTTTATATTTAGAAAGTTCTTCCCCAACTCAGGGATGATTTCCAGTATATAACTCATGTATATTTTCTTCTGCTACTTTTATGGTTTCGTTGTAGCACAAGATTGAAATCAAACTTTTTCGCCAGGTAACTGGCCAACTGTCCCCAAACCATTTGTTAATTTCTTTCACTGATTTGAAATATCCTAATTGTTCAGTCAACTTGAGTCCATTTCGGCACTTGCCATTCTGTTCTGCGGATCTAGTTTTCTAGGTATCAGTTGCTTGTAAACGTGTTGAAATGGCGTGGCAGACGAGAGACTGGCGTGGCTTTGGGTGTCTCCTTCCAGGTGATATGTCAGTCATTCTCTGGGCCTAGCTGCTCACATAACTTCAAGTACAACCAGCCTCCTTGGTGACACTATGAAAGGAAGGTCTTCTGAAAGGTCTCCTTGCTGATGAGTTCTGCCAGACCTGCTGGTCACGTGGCCTGCTGTGGGTATAACCAGGAGCTGGGACGTGGTACAAGATCTGACTCCTAGAGACGAATGCACGGGGGATAGGGTATCAGAACTAGCTGTGGTCATGGCCCCAGGTGGACCTTGGCTTCCAGAAGGTGTGTGAGTGGAAAAGCAGCCCCTCCCCATGGGGGCCACCATTGCCCACTGAGCCGGTATGCCATGATCCTCTCACGTAAAACAATGTGTGTGTGGAAGGCTGTGTTTCCCGATTCTACCAAAGGCACCACGAGGGTCAGTGCTGACCCTGAGGAAGATGGCTGTAGCAAGCTGGGCAGCTGGAGAAAGGGGAGCTGAGGAGGGGAACCCCTGGGAGCAGCTGCGGGAGCTGAGGAAGCAGAGACACAGTGTGATTCAGATCAGTTGGACCAGGCACAAATGACCCTTTCCGTGGGGTGGAGTTGCTGGGTTATGGATGACTGTCTTTGGGTCAGGTGGTGACCCTGGGCCATTTGCTTTGGCCAGGGGGAGTGGGTCATGTGGCATGAGACACAGAGACCTCTGCAAGTGGAGCTGCCGCTGGCTGTTCCTCTCGGAAGCTGAGGATCAGGTTGGCCCACAACACATCGCAGGCTTCTCCGTGACACGCACACTGGGTCACCTTGCTACTTGAGGAGACATCGCGCGCAAGGTAGAATGTGCTCTCAAAGCAAAAGTCACGATGGACCTGCTGCTGTGCCTGTACTTGAGAGAACGTGAGGGAGAGCCTGCCCGGATATGAGAGGATCAGCCGGCCCGGATAGGGGACGCTCAGCTGCATGATCCAAGGTCACCCTCATTTCCACAGTCACGCAACTCCTCAAAAGGCAACCAAATAAGGAGAAATATACAGCAGGGCTTGAAATAGTGGATCTAATTCTACTGTATGTCAGTCTATTTTGGTTTCTCAACTCCACCATTCAGAATGTGCTTTGGGGACTGCATATTTTCCTTCTTAATTGATTGGAATGAAGTAGATTATTCATGACTATATGTCCCTCCACCCGCAACCAGTAAATAGCTCCTTCTTCTCCCTTAGAATGTGAAGGACAGCGCTAAACTTAATGTGGGAAAGTTAGATATTATTTTTGGCTGACATAGAAGGAAAGTTTCGACCCTCTTCGTGAGATCTGGTCTTTGTTACTCTGGCCATCCTCTGGCTAGGACAAACTGCAGTGCAGGGACATCCAGAATTTTAGATATGACCGTGAGCTGCAAGAGGGAGGGGAGCATGGTGCTCTGTCTTCTCTGTGAAACAGCCACGTGCCTCCAAACGTGACAAGAAACGTGACAAGAATCATGGTTTGGAGACTAGGAAGAATTTTAGGGACCAACCAGCTCTGTGTTTACTCAGAGTACATTCTAAGGTAGAGCCCATGAGATGCCCCTCAACCAAGGGTTCTGTTGTCAAGGAAATTACAGAATTGTTGCTTCCTGTGCCCACCTCTTGAATGCACTGAGAAGGCTTGAAGCAAACAAACCTGTTGCGGTTTTGGCTCTAGCCTGGCTAAGATTAGAGCCATCCTACAACATAACCAAGTGGCCGGTGGCGTAAATGAAGGACTTCGGGAGACCTTCAGTTGTTAAAGCAGGGAAGGTGAGGTTTATTGGGTGCTCCCCTGATGGGGTGCAAGGAGCAAGCAACCCTTTAGAGCAGAGCTCTATGTGCTCTCTAAGTGCTGGCTCTAAGCCTGCAGCATGGAATGCTGCAGGCTGAGTACTGGTACAGCTCAGCCTTAAAGGCACAGCCACAGCCGCCGGTGTTCCATGGAGGTCAGTTGGTCTTGCCTCTTGTGGTTTGCCTTCTCTACCTCCCTCCTTCCCAAGGATGGGAGGAATTGGGAGGCTCTTCATGGCTTGCTAGAATCCTTCGGCTCTTCGGGGCCCCTGGGCTTGATCCCGCCGGCTTCCTTGCAGATCTCGCTGGAGTAGGGAGCGCTGGTCTAAGTGATGGGAGTCAGGTGACAGTTGAAGGACGGTCAGAAAGGTGAGGGTGAAGGGAGTCCAGGAGCCCTACTTTTATAGGGTCCTGGAGGGGTCACATGTTGGGATTCAGCCAATCAGGGCACACACCTGACAGGTACAGCAGGTAAACTGTCATACCTGCCAGGTGGGGACAGTTATTACCTGAAAATGCTGAGGGGAGCCAATGAAAATTAGGGTGGTTAAGGCAGGTCAGACTGGCCAGGCGGCATCTTTGCTCACTCAATGGGAGGGGCTGGTTTGAGTGAGTGAGATGAGGCCAGGGATCAACTAGGGGTCAGCCCCTCAGGCTGTCATGAGGGACCCTTGTTGTGAGATATAATTTTAAAAATCCCCAACACAAACCTATTAGATTGCTTGCTGAACTTTGTTTTTGTTAGGTGCCGTCGAGTCCATATCCAACTCATAGCGACCCTCATAGGGTTTTCAATGGCAGATTGTTTCGGAATTGCCTTGGGAGTGGATTGCCAGGTCCTTCTCCCATTTTTGCAGTGCTGGGAATCGAACTCGGGACTTCAGAGACTGCAGCGCTGCGCTCTACCAACTGAGCTAAATCCCAGCCCTTGCTGAACTTATTTGATCCCAAAATGTGTGTGTGCATGTGTGTGTGCATGCGTGCATTTGTGTGTGTGTTTCCAGGTAACACCCACCACCCTCTGGGACTGGAAAGAGCACTCATCTGTGTAATCCCTTCCCCCAATTTTCAGAGGAAGATAAGGAAGCCCATATTGAGAGACGTGGAGACAAGCGGATCTCTGTTACCAGCAGGGCTAGGGGCTTGGCCCTAGCTTCCAACACCAGCCCAGGCTCTTCCTATCACCTTGAAAGAGTCATCGTTCACAGTGGTGGCTCTGAGATGTCCCCTCACCCATCATTTTCACTGTCTGGAATTGGAGGCTGCGTTTATTTATAGTGCGCTCAGCAATGAATCCATCAAATGCTTTGAATGTTTTAAAAGGGCATTGGGCCCTACACACTTGACCTAAATAAAACACTACCGTCTGGATGGCACATAATTCACTGCAGAGGGAAATATTTTATCGGGCTGTATAATCACATCCTTAGAGGTTATTACTCCGTAAGCAAGAGTAAATCAAAGGAACCCAAACTCAGTAAAATGTTACGAAAAGGTTAGTTGACTACCTGGTGAGAAGTAACCATAGACACTTCCCTGTGATGGACAGAGGGATAGTTGGTGAGCGGAAATTATAAAAGTGTGTCCAAAGACCACATATATATATTTTTTGAAGCAATGTACATTGGAGGAGTTGAGCATGCTGGCAGTCTTCAAAAGCAACACTTTTCTGACTTATCCTCTTCATTCCAAAGGCACTTTGAATCTGTACAAATTCAGGGTCCTTTAACCCTGCAATCAGTTCTGAGACTCCAGCCCCAGATACTACAGAATCTTTCTCAAGAAAGAGACTTAATCGAGCCGGGCGTGGTGACACACACCTGCAATCCCAGCGGCTTGGGAGGCAGAGGCGGGAGGATTGCAAATTCGAGACCAGAGGCAGTCTGTGTAATTTAGTGAGACCCTGTCTCAAAAAGTAAAAAAATGGGCTGGGGGTACAGGTGAGTGGTCCAGCACTTGCAGAGCATTCAAGCGCAAGGCCCTGGGTTCAACCCCCAGTACTGAAAAAAGAAAAAAGAAAAAGAAAAAAAAAGAGAGAGAGAGACAATCCACTTGAAGTAGGATATGTACTCCCACCCCTTGGGATGTTTCCGGTGAGTTTCTAGCCTCTGACTACCAAGTTGTCATGTGCCTCAATAAATGCTGGCCCATGAGGTACCTTCTTGTGAACCAGAGCAGGTGTGCCTTCTCAGGTGCAGCCCAGGACCAGAGCAGAAGGCAGAAGTGAGCAGAAGGCAGGCTGGATCCTGGCCCTCCCTGCCCCTGCCTCAGTGGAGGCTCTGTGCACATGAGCAAGCGGCCCACTACAGGCCAAGGCCCCGGCTGTTCCTTCCTCTCCTGCACCCTCCACCTCTGTGGTGCTGAACTAATTCCCCAGCAGACTGAGACTTCATCCTGACCTAAAGCAGCAGGTACTACAGCCCAGGGCCTCTCCCAGGGCCTTGGGGACAATACATCAGCGTCTGTCCACCTGACTCTGTTTCAGTGCTGTGGGCCTGACGCTGGGCTCCTAACTCAGCTCTCTTTTTAGTTCCTTTGCTATTTTAGCTGGGTTTGTGTCTTGCAATTATTAGTTATCATGTCTTGGTCTTCTATTCTGCTCAGGTTCTTAGACTCTGCTATCCAAGGACCAATGTCTTTTGACACTGGCCTTCCTGGCTGAATTCTCAGCACCCTCCCTACCCTGATTCCATGGCACCACGTTATCATTTAGTAACCCTACTTCCTCTCACAACTAGATCACACGGACTGAGAACCTCTCTTGCCATGAACTCCTAGCATGACCTTTGTCCCCCAGGACACGTGTACTTCCTTTTGGGTGACTGGCCTGGGTCTCAGTTGCCAAGCCTACTTCTAGGAACCAGGCCCTTCCCCACACCCCCATTCTGCATTTTGAGCCCAGAAAGTCTGTGTTTAGGACATGTACAGTCCTCTAGGCCCTCTCTATCCCGGTTTACCATAGAATCAACATTCAGAAGAGTGACCTGAGGCACTGTAGACTTTGTAAGCAAGAAATGAATCATCCTTATGGAGGCAGAAAGTAGGATACATTAGCTGGGTATGGGAGCACACACCTGTGATCCCAGTACTTGGGAGGCTGAGGCAGGAAAATTGTGAGTTCCAGGCCACACCGGGCTACATAGCAGACCCTGTCTCAAAAGAAAAAATAAGAAAAAAAAAAAAAAAGAAAGAAAAGAAAGAAAGAAAAGAAAAGAAAAACAAAATAGAAAGAAAGTAGAAGATGTACAATTAGAACAAGTATCAGCCACGAAGGCTGAAACAAAAAAAAATTTCGATGAAATTCTCACCTAGACAATTAAGGTCATAGAAAGCTAAGGTCCTACAAATGACTAGAATAAAATCCAGCACCTAAAAGCACAATAGGTACTTAGTAAACAAATGCTATAAGAATTAAAAGTAAAGGCAATCTAAACATAGCATTTAGTCAAGAAATATTTTTACTGGTTTATGTAGTCATTCATCAGATAGGTGATAGAAGCTGTTTTAAAATCTTTTTTTTTTTTTTTTCAGTACTGGGGGTTGAACCCAGGGCCTTACACTTGCATGCTTTGCAAGTGCTGGACCCCTGAGCTGCACCCCCAGCCCATTTTTTTACTTTTTTTTTTGAGACAGGGTCTCGCCAAGTTATACAGACTGCCTCTGGTCTCAAACTTGCCATCCTTCTGCCTCTGCCTCCCAAGCCACTGGGATTACAGGCGTGCACCACTGTGCCCGGCTCTTTAAAATCATTTTATAGTCTATAATCCTTAACACATCGGCTTAGAAGATAATTTAAAAAGTAAGTATAATAAACATTTTGTTTTTAGGTGCCATCGAATCGGTGTCTGACTCATAGCGACCCTGTATACAACAGATGAAACTATTGTCAGTGCTTCGCTGCTGTTCATTGGGTTTTCAATGGCTGATTGTTTTTGGGAGAGGGTTGCTGGGTCCTTCTCCCATGCCTACAGCACCTGGTGTTCCAGGCAGTCTCCCACCCAAGTACTAACCAGGCCCCACCCTGCTTAGCCTCCAAGATCTGATGGGATCAGATGACACAGTGGTACGGCTACATAGTAAGCATTTAATGATACAAGTGGTTGATATCACAGATTTCAATAGTAAATGTGAGTGTGACATATGTGCATATGTATGATAATGTGAAGAAGGAAAGATATTTCACTTTTGCTAATCTTACAGGGTTTTCATATAACGAGAATGCATACAAAACTACAAATAGCAGCACTTCACATTGCAGAATCCTTGACAGTTTACAAAGTGCTTGAATGTACGTGATCATATTTGATCCTCACAAGGGAGGAACGCAGTGAAAGGAAATTATATGCATCACTCTTTTATAAGAAAATATCACTGTCTTATGAAATATAATAGTTGTCAAAAGGACTTCGGCATGATCATTAACACTAACACTCCAACTGATAGCGTGGAAAGAGACAGTCTATAATAAGGAAAAATTGAAAAGAAGAATCTATAATGGCAACTTTCATTTACTGCTGTAAAGACAGACATTATTCAGCCTGGAACAGTTACAGAACAGGGTTCTAAAAGATAAGTAATGAGATACCGGAAGTGAGTAATGAGACTCCAGCTTCGAAAGTCTAGCTTCAACTCACTCAGGAGGAATGATTGCCATACTTACCATTTATATTGCACTCTATTGATTGTAGTCGTTGTTGTTAGTGCACTTCAAAGTAGCTGTAGCCCTGGGGATCCGGAGCGGAGCGGATCTGGGAAGAATCCAAGAAGCCCAACAGGAGCCAAGTGGGGGAGGCGATTACCACATGGGCTCTCCAGCCAGCGGGGACTTTCTCCTAATGACATAATGCTTCTCCCTCGTTTCTTCGCTTTCCAAGAATGTTGTCATTGGCTGTCCTGCCGGAGAACTTCATGAGTTACCCTGGAAGCTATTAAATATTTCTACGTGAACTGGAAAGTCCCTCTTTTAAATAAGGTGATACATTTCAAAAGCATTTTATTGTTTTCTTTCTTTTTCCTACTCACAAAAGTAAAACATGTCCCATGTTGAAATGTTTTCCAACATTATAGAAATATTTCAAAATGTTGCTTTGGTCAATCAAGAAAAATGAAATAAGGACATTCGCAGCAACCCCCTCCCAAAAATCAATTTGCCATTGAAAACCCTATGAACAGCGGAGAAGCCCCGACAATAGTGTTTCAACTGTTGTAAGTAGGGTCGCTATGAGTCGGATACAGACTCGACGGCACCTAACAACAACAACAACAACAAATTTTAAGTGAACAAATACAAGCTCAGAAAGAGAAACACCACATGTTCTCACTCATATGTGGGAGCTGAATCAAAATTATAAGAAGGAAAAATCCTATTCAAAGGTCAGCTCAAAATAAAAGGAAAAAAAAGCTAAGAATGGTGTTATTATAAATGGTCTAGAAAATGCATGCAATTGTTCTGACAAGATAAAAACAAAGTTCACTACAGGAAAAGTTTCTATTTTAAACAGAACTAGAACCCAAGGACATATAGAAAAATATTACCAAGTAGATGATAGAGAAGTCTTTGATGGGGAGGGTGGGATGGGGGAAGCATACAAGAGGGTAAGGGGGAACTTATATGAATAATGTACATCAAAATGCATATATGGAAATGTCACAATGAAAAGCATATCAGAATGAATCACATTAAGGTGTATATTAAAAATTTCCAATAAAAAATGTTGCTTTGGTCAGCATTTTAGTTATTATGGCAGAAAGTAGAAGAAATACAGATAGAAAATTCACTTTTCTGTCCCCTCCAGGTTACCTTTATTAATAATTCAGTGAAATCCAGTATATCTTTTTCTATATGTGCACTTAATTAGGAAGTAACTTTTAAAGGTCTCTGCACTATAGTTTTGACAGTTATCTTCTATCAAGCAGCAGTGAGAATGATTTGTCCAATCTAGGACCCTTATCAGATTTTACAAATAACTCAGCCTTATACTTTAAACATGGAATGTTTAACAAGGAAATGTTTTGAAAATTGATGGGAGGACTGATGTGGCGATACATGCCTGAAATCCCATCACTTTGGAGGTGGAGGTGGGAGGATTGGAGTTTGAGGCCAGCCTGAGCTACATAGTGAGACCTTGTCTTTAAAAAAAAAAAAAAAAAAAAGCGCAGGGCATGGTGGCGCATGCCTATAATCCCAGCAGCTCAGGAGGCTGAGGTAGGAGGATCCCAAGTTCGAGACCAGAGGCAGTCTGCATAACTTAGTGAGACCCTGTCTCAAAAAAGTAAAGAAAAAAAAAACTGGGTTGGGGGCGCAGTTCAGTGGTCCAGCACTTGCAAAGCATGCAAGCATGAGGCCCTGGGTACAACCTCTAGGATCGCAAACAAAACAAAACAAAAATCAAGGACTGGGGATGTTGCTCTGTGGTGGAGCACTTGCCCAGCATGACCAAGGCTCCAGGTTTAATCCTCAGCACTGCTATAAAGTGAAACATTTTCATAAGGAAAAAAGCCCATCAGCGTTTGAAACTAACTTGAGCCGAGACTACCAAAATTCTAGGCACTGTAATGCTAATAGATTCCTAGCTGTCAAATTTGAAGGAGAATCTACAGGGCCCGAAACGTTTGAAATAAGAGTGTGGTCAGACGCTTCTCTGGTACGGACTTGCAGCTGACTCAGACAAACACCAAAATAGCAACAGTGTCTGTCTCAGATAAACTTGCTTTCCCGGCAGCCTCCTCTCTGCAGCAGGACATTTCATTACATTTTCCTAAAAGGGAATCATGCTTCTATTGAAATGACAGTCCTGCTGGCATTGCACAAAGCGCCCAAGTTCTGCAACTTTCTAATCCTGGGTCCTGCACTTGGAAACGCTCTGTCTTGCTGTTTTAGAATGGAAGCCCTGTCTTGCAAAGAGATTGTGCTCTGAATGTTTGCAAGTCACCTGTCGGGAGCTTGTGCCACGCTTTACCCCAGAAACAAGTGTAAGTGTTGTTGTTGTTGTTAGGTGCCATTGAGTCGGTATCCGACTCATAGCGACCCTCTGTACAACAGGGGAAACACTATTGTCAGTGCTTCTCTGCTGTTCATAGGGTTTTCAATGGCAGATTGATTTTGGGGAGGGGATTGCCAGGTCCTTCTCCCAAGCCTACAGCTTCTGGTGTTCCCAGGCGGTCTCCCATCCAGGTACTAACCAGGCCCAACCCTGCTTAGCTTCCAAGATCTGACGGGATCGGATGCCACAGGGCTACAGCTGCAGGCAAGTGTAAGTGAACTTGTGAAATTCCTAACAGATTGCGCATTAAGTACCTAACTGCGTGCGCTGTGGAAATGGAAGACCTTAGGTAACACTGCCTTTGTAAAGCGTTTTCTTTCTGCATCTAACTTGAGATGCCTGGAATGTGGTCCTCACCGCAAGGCCAGCAACCTCTGTCCTTGTGCTTCACAGCTTTTGGGGGCTCTGTAAACCTGGCACAGAGCAAGCTTCTGGAAAGGTACATGGTCCTGGGGAGGAATGGGGCTGCAATCTGCCCCCAAACACACCCTCCACACCCTCTCCAAGGAGCTCTCAGTCCCTCTGTGTGGCGTGGATCCAACCCAGATCCTCAAAGTGCAAATCGCTTCCTTAAGGCTCAAGTGTAACCACTGGCTTGATTTCCATATGTGTATAGAGAAAATACTGGGCTGGGATTTAGCTCAGTTGGTAGAGCGCTGCTCTGCAGGCTCTGAGGTCCCGAGTTCAATTCCCAGCACCGCAAAAACAGGAGAAGGGCCTGGCAATCCACTCCCAAGGCAATCTCGAAAACAGTCTCCATTGAAAACCCTATGACGGTCGCTATGAGTCAGATACTGACTCGATGGCACCTAACAACAACAACAACATAGAGAAAAAAAGATTCCAAGTAGAAAAAAGGAAAACTGTCCTTTACTTTTAGGAGTTGGAAAGAAGGCAAAGGGTGAGAGCCACACCCTCCGTTCTAAAAGCAGTCAGGGGTCCCACCTGGTTTGTAGCTACTCTCAGAATGGAGACAGGATGTGGAGTATATGATTCTGCAACTGGATTTAAAGATATCTCCCTTCCATTCTTTACAGTAAATAGCAACATAATCCTTTTTATTTTTTATTTTATTTTTTTGCGGTACTGGGGGTTGAACCCAAGGCCTTACCCTTGCATACATTGCAAGTGCTGGACCACTGAGCTGCACCCCCAGCCCTTTTTTTTTTTTTTTTTTTTTTTTTTTTTTTTTTTTTTTTTTTTTTTTTTTTTTTTTTTTTTTTTTTTTTTACTTTTTGAGACAGGGACTCGCTAAATTACACAGACTGCCTCTGGTCTCGAACTTGCGAAACTCCTGCCTCCGCCTCCCCAGCCGCTGGGATTACAGGGATGCGCCACCGCGCCAGTCTTAGTAATATAATCCTTAAAATAAAAAGTTTCTGTGCTTTTGGGAGGAGCAGCAAAGAGAGTGGAAGAACCTATGCTTTCAGACACACAAGCTCTGAAGTCCTACTGAACTCAAACTCTGGCAATGGGGCCAGCAGTCCGCGTTCAGCAAGCCCTTCCAGGTGATTCCAGTGGGCCAGCCTGGGTTTGAAACCCACTGGCGCATCAGATAAGGAAAGGCCTGCTTTTAGATCCTGGCGCTGTCCCTTAACAGCTGTGAGAGCCTGGGCACATTGGTCTTCCGAGTAAACGAGATGAGGCATTTGAAGCACGTGGTGCAACGCTGAGCTTTGTTAGTCAGGTTTCTAGCACTATAAGAAGACAACTGAAAGGACTGACTTATAAAAAGAAAGGGTTTATTTTGGCTCACAGTTTTGGAGGTTCAAGTTCGTAATTGGTTGGTTCTTGGCGTATAGACCCGGGGAGAGGGGGCATATCATGGTGGGAACAGAGGGCAGAGTAAAACCACTTACATCACAAAGGGACCAAAGAGAGGAGTGGAGCATGGTCCCACAATCCCATTGGAAGGCACACACCAATGATCTAAGGTCCACCCCCCTAAAGCTTCCACCAACCCCGATAGCATCATGCCTGGGGATTATGTGTATAGCTCATGAGCCTTTGGGGAATATTCAATACCCAAATTATAGCAAAGACATACAGAAAGCACTGTGTAAATGTTAGCAGCTCTGGTCACCAATATTTATGAGGGAGAAAGAAAAAGCATAAGTCCTTAAGACTTTCAACAAGTTAGCACAGGATTTCCCAGCTCTTAAAGGGCCCTTTCAACCCAGGCGCGGTGGCACAGGCCTGTAATCCCAGCGGCTCGGGAGGCAGAGGCAGGAGGATTGCAAGTTTGAGACCAGAGGCAGTCTGCATAACTTAGTGAGACCCTGTCTCAAAGAGTTAAAAAAATAAATAAATAAAATGGGCTGAGGGTGCAGCTCAGTGGTCCAGCACTTGCAGAGCATGCAAGCCCAAGGACCTAGGTTCAACCCCTAGTACCACAAAAAAAAAAAAAAAAAAAAAAAAAAAAAAAAAAAAAAAAAAAAAAAAAAAAAAAAAAAAAAAAAAAAAAAAAAAAAAAAAAGAAAGAAAGAAAGAAAGAAAGAAAAAAGAAAAGAAAAAAAAAAGAGGGGGCCTTTCAGGCTCAGATACTTGTGCTTCCAAGAAGATCAAATACATTCTGTGTGATCTCATCCACACAGAAACAGAGCAGTAGTTTTTTTCAGTACCAGCCCATCATCAGAACTCCCAAAGAGCTTTTAAACTCTTCCCTGGCCCAGCCCTCCAGAGACATAATCTCCAGTGGTAGAAGCTGGGCATCTATAATTTTCCAAAGGTAATGCTGCAAAACAGCTACTTGAATCAAAGAAGATGATAATTAGACCTAACATTCATTGAGTATTTTCTTTGTAGCAGGCACTATGGTAACTTCTCCCCCTACCTTCTTTTATTTTGAGATGGGACTCCCATTATGTTGCCCAAGCTGGCCTTGAATTTGCCATCCTCCTGCCTCAGCCTCCCAAGAGGCTGGGATTACAGACATGCACAACACCGCACCCAGCCCAACTTTTTTACATACAGCATATTGCTTTATTTAGTCCACACAGAAACCCTGTCTGGTTTTGAATTTAACAAAAGAGAAAAGTGAGGTAGAGAGACGATATATGACATGACACCAAGTTCACACAGCTGAGAAGTGGCTTAGGACCTGAATCCAGGTTCCACCTGCTAGAAGCACTTAACTGATGCAAAAACCAAAGCATTCATTTACTCATTTATCTGCCATGCATTTATTATGCACGATCAGGTAATATGCTGAGGGTGGTGGTTGTTGTTGTTGGGTGCCTTCCAGTCGGTGTCCAACTCATAGCAACCTTCCCTACAACAGGCAAAACAGTATTGTTAGTGCTTCACTGCTATTCATATGGTTTTCAATGGCTGATTGTTTTGGGGGGTAGGGGGTTGCCAGGTCCTTCTCCCAAGCCTACAGCACCTGGTGTTCCCAGGTGGTCCCCCAACAGAGTACTAACCAGACCCAAACCCTACTTAGCTTCCAAGATCTGACGGGATTGAATGCCACAGTGGTACAGGTGCTGAGGGGTAGGGATGACAAAAATGAACATAGATCCTTATCCCTGTCATCAAGAAGCCCACGCCTTAGAGTGATCAAGAAAAAATAAAGGCAGATGGGCTGCTTCATTTTAGAAGGTGATGTCCTGTGGCTCTGTTTGAGAGGCTAAAAATATGTTCTACCGACCCTAACCTCCCCCCTCGATGACCCTTTGCTGAACCCATCACCATTGGCACACCAGCCTCCCACACGGTGGGAACCGGGCCCCCAGCCTGCTGGCTGCCAGCGCAGCCCAGCAGCAGTGTTGTAGCCCTGGAGCCCGAGTTAGCGCGTCCGGGGATTGGGCCTCCGCGCCCCCGCTCCCGCTGCAGGCCGACCAATCGAATCACGGGAAGGCGGCACGGCCCCCGCAGAGCCGGCTGGCCCTCTGCCGGGGATCAAGCCTGTCACTTGCACCTCAAGTGATGACTGCTCCGGAATGTCTCAGGAAAGTACAGAGAAAAGACTTGACGCCTGCTTTTTAGAATCGTGGCATGTTGGCACGGGGCAGATCCTCGGACGCAGTGTCAGGCCGCTTAGAAAACCGAGCTCGGGGGTCTCAAGCCCGGCTGGGACTTGGCCCTGGCTCAATCTGCGATCCCTCACTGCCTCCTAGAGTCAGGGCGGAGCATCCTTTCAAGTAGACGAAATAATCATTAATGCCCCGCGATCGTCACCTTGCAGAAGACCAGCGATCCCCCAAGGGAGGCCGGCTTGCAGGACACCGCCCCCGGCGCTCGCCTGGGGACACTGCGGGCAGCTGCCCCGTTTCCCGCCCGGCAGCGGCTGGAGAGCGAGGATTTGAGCAGAACCGCGGTACCCCGGACCGGCCTTCAGGTTGCACACGGGAAAGGCAGCAGCGGAACTTTCTTCGCCTCGCTCTCGCTTCCAGTCGGGCCGGGTTGACGACGGACTCCACAGTGGAGACTTAAACATGGAGACGGCGGCGTCCGGGGCTGGGGAGACTTCCCCTCGTCTGGAGGCTCCGGGGCCCGCCGACGACCGCCTTTTCCTGGTTAAAGGTACGGAGTGACGAGGTGCGAGCTCGCGCGGGGCGCTGCCCCCCTGGAGTGGGGGTTCTCATACACATCCGGCTCTGAGAGCGCTCAGCTTGGGCTCAGCCCAGGTTAACCCCGGGCTCCGCAATCGCTCGCAGGTGGAGTCTGCCAGGGCCCGGGGCGATCCAGCCATCTGTTCTCCAGTGCAAGCTGCGTTTGCCCACCCTCTCCGCAGTTTTTCTCATGCCCTGCCTGTTAAAGTCGCCACTTTCTCTCTTCTCCTCCTGTGGAGAAACTTCACGCCATTGCCCCAGGGAGTAGGGGAAGGGACCCCACGCCCGTCTTCTGCATTTGAGAACCGTACTTCAGAATGGCCCCGGGAACCAAGGGCCACGAAGTCACGCAGGTGTCACAGCCCCTATCATTCACCTCAAGCAAGAGCTTCTTAGCTATCTTCCCGAATTTCAGACATAATTTTGAATGTTGACTTAAAAAGTTTCTGAGACCTGTCTGTGTACACATCTTATTAACTAAGAATTTTGTACTTTTTTCTCTCTTTTTTTTTTTTTAATTTCTCCTCCCCTAAACTCTTGACAGGTGGAATTTTCCTTGGTTCTGTTGCCGCTGCGGGAATGCTAGCTGGATTTGTTACGACATTATCACTGGCTAAAAAGAAAAGCCCTGAATGGTTCAATAAGGTTTGTGTCACTGAAATATATTTATAGCATTGTTATCGTGTACCATAAATGACAGCTTTATGCATAGGAAAAAATAGAGAAAATGTTGACGGCCTTTCACATTGCTTTAAGAAGTTAACTTTTATACACCTTATGGTTTTAAGAGGTGTACAAGTTAGTTGATAGTCTTTATTTTATTTATTTATTGGTTCTTTATTTTTTTATTGGTACTTGAGGATTGAACCAAGGGCCTCGCACATACTTTGTAATTGCACTAACACGGGGCTGCACCCCCAACCTATTTTTTATTTTCAGTTTTTATCTTGATACAGGGTCTCCTTAAATTATGCAGGCTGCCTCTGGCCTTGAACCTTCGATCTTACTACCTCTGCCTCCTGAGTCTGAGAGATTAGAGGCGTGAGCCACTGTGCTCTACTCTTATTTTCTTAAAAAAAAAAAAAATGTTTGATTATGTGCTTTCTTAAATTTTGCCAGAACAAGGCTTTGAAAACTTATCTGGTACATTTAACATAAGGAGAAGATGACCCACAAGGGCCACCGTGGTGATCGGGGAGACATATAAGTCCTCAGAGTAGTCAGAGAGAAAGCTTATCTGGTACAGCATGACTTTAAATCTAAATCTAGGTAATTCCCTATTAGTAATAAGAGACTCCAGTCTTTTGTGTACCATTTAGAAAGAAAAAATGATACCAGTTAAAGTTTTGATAACGATTGCAAGAGGCATCTCTATTTCAGAGATTTTAAAATATTGAAATAAAGTTGTTTAATATCAATAAAATACATGTCAAGTGCTTGAACATGGACCAGGCACTCCTGGAGCCTCAGTCCCTAGAAAACTACCTGGCACACAGTAGGTGCTCAGTAAATATTGGTTGAATGACTATAACCTACTCAAGACAGAAAATTCTTAATCTGTGAGCAAGAGTGAACATTAGCTTTATGACATCATGCACTTCCTTTCCTTGGTTGACTAGAAATTTTCTTCATGTTTACTTGTAGTTCCTTGTTCTTACGTTTTGACTGGTCTCTGCCCTCCCACCAGATTTGGCTTATAATTTGTTACTTCATTTCTTCAACAGATGTTTCCTTGGGATCTTTTATGTTTCAGGCGCTGTACTAGTTAGGTGCAAGGGACACAAAAATGAATAGCACATCTGTCCCTCAGGAAGCTTAGTGTCTGCTGTGGGAGACACATATTAAATATTCACACAAATAATTATATAACTACAGTTGGATGTGTGCTATGTAGGAAGAATGGTATGTGGAAAATCATAAACCAGTGGAATTCCCTCTTTATCTTTAATAGTCACACTGAAGCGTTATGTGTAGTATTTTGACAAGAGACTCCATTTAAAGTGCATTATGTTTCTCTCTGAGTACTCTGAGGACTTACATGTCTCCCGGATCTCCACAGTGGCCCCTGTGGGTCATCTTCTCCCTATGTCATAGAATATTTTTATAGTAGAAATATATCCCGTGGCAGAAAACAGTAAAGTCTGACTGATAGAGGTGCTTGAACAGTTGAATATATATCTTTTAATTTCTAAGCCAACGTTACTATATTAATCCTTAGGTCATAGATCTTTTCAAGAATCTGATGAAATTTAGGGATTCTATCACATACACATTCATGACTTTGCATTCTTTTTTTTTTTTTTTTTTTTTTTTTTTTTTTTTTTTTTTTTTTTTTTTTTTTTTTTTTTTTTTTTTTTTTTTTTTTTTTTTTTTTTTTTTTTTTTTTT
>VMDO01011411.1:0-66955 GCA_007922755.1 Pedetes capensis | reverse complement strand
GTATGGTGATGGTGGTCTCAGATAAGGGAGTCAGTTGGATTTGAGTTCCAAACTCATATCTACCACTCATCAGTGAA
Source organism: Pedetes capensis (assembly GCA_007922755.1). Lineage (NCBI taxonomy): Eukaryota > Metazoa > Chordata > Mammalia > Rodentia > Pedetidae > Pedetes > Pedetes capensis. The sequence goes on along the minus strand of VMDO01011411.1, from coordinate 66,878 downwards.
ATGAAAAACTAATAGATGACCAAAAGTTTATTATTTTAAATTGTGAAAGAACATTTAGCATGAGATCTACCCTTTTAGTAAGTTTTTAAGAATATGATACATTAATATTCTACAGTAGATCTTGGGAGCCTCTTTTGCGTTGACCTGCCACTCTCCCAAACATGATGTCCTTCTCCAGGGATTGTTCTCTCCTGACTACATGTCTGAAATATGTAAGACACAGTTTAGCCATTTTTGCTTCCAAGGAGCACTCTGGTTGCACTTCTTCTAAGACAGATTTGTTGGTTCTTTTGGCAGTCCATGGTATATTCAATAGACATCACCATATGATGCCACTGAAAATACCATGGCATGAGTCAGACGCACCTTTGTCTTCAATGTGACATCTTTGCTTTTCAATACTCTAAAGAGATCTTTTGCCACAGCTTTTCCTAGAGCAATGCGTCAAGGCTATATTCTTTGATCTTCATCAGTAAATGTTTCAAATCCTCTTCACTTTCAGCAAGCAGATTTGTGTCACATGCATAATGCAGGTTGTTAAAGAGTCTTCCTCTAATCCTGATGCCACATTCTTCCTCATAAATTCTAGCTTCTCAGATTATTTCCTGAGCATAGAAATTGAAGAGATGTGTTGAAAGGATACAGCTCTGATGCATACCTTTCTCAACTTTAAACCAGGCACTGTTTCCTTATTCTATTTGAACAACTGCCTCCTGGTTCATGTACAAATTCCTCATGAGTACAATTAGATGTTCTGATATTCCCATTTTTTGAAGTGTTATCCATAATTTTTTTATGATCCACACAGTCAAATGTCTTTGTATACTCTATAAAATATAGACAGACATCTTTCTGATATTGTCTGCTTTTGGCTAATATCCACCTGACATCAGCAATGGTTCCCTGCTCCCTTTTGAAACCAGCTTGATTTTCTGGCAATTCCCTGTATATATATTGCTGCAGTCACTTTTGAATGCTGCTTGTATATCAGACCATTAACTTCTCATATGCAAGTTGAAACTGAAGCTGAAGAAAATTAGAACAAGTGAATGAGAGCCAAGCTTTTGTCTCTCATATTCAGGTGGAATATATTCCACCTGAGTTCAGAGACCATCTCAAGAACAAGTTTAATGCATTAGACACAAATGATAGGAGACCAGATGTGTTGTGGCATGACAGCAAAGATATCATTCTTGAAGAAAGCAAAAGGTTATTAAAAAGACTTAGAAAAAAAGAAAAGATCTAATTACATGTCAAAAGAGACCCAGGAATTGACCTTGAATGTTGAGCAGCTAAAGTAAAAGGAATACATGATGAAATTAAAGAACTAAACAGAATATTTCAAAAGGCAGCTTGAGAAAACAAAAAATATTATAATGACATGTGCAAAGAGCTGGAGGCAGAAAACCAAAAGGAAAGAACACACTCTGTGTTCCTCAAGCTTAAGGAAGTGAAGAAAAAATTCAAGCCTGGAGTGGCAATAGTGAAAGATTCTACAGGGAAAATATTAAATGATGCCGGAAACATCAAAAGAAGATGGAAGGAACACACAGAGTCATTATACAAAGAAGAATTGGTAGATGACCAACCATTCCAAGAGGTTGCATATGAAGAGGAACCAATGTTATTGAAGGGAGAAGTGGAAGCTTCCTTGAAAGAACTGGTGAAACATAGGGCTCCAGGAATTGGTGGAATACCAATAGAGATGTTTCAACAAGCAGATGCAGCACGAGAGGTGTTATCATGTTTATGTGAAGAGATTTGGAAAACAGCTACCTGGCCAACTGACTGGAAGAGAGCCATATGTGTGCCTATTCCCCAAAAAAGGGATCTAACTGAATGTGGAAACTATTGGACAATATCATTAATATCACACACAAGCAAAATTTTACTAAAGATGATTCAAAGTTCTTATCATAGGAGTAAGAAACAAGTTGCTTAAATTAGGCCTTGGTTACATCCAACTGAGTATTACGTTAGTGATAAATACACTATACTGACCATGTTTGCTATATATTTTCCAGTATGATGTGCCTATAACTACCCTAAAGGAAAATGTATAACATATTGTTTCCTTATTATAGATATCTTTGTTGAGGCACTTTTTAGTATGTATATTTCCTTAAGTAAATTAAGGAAGAATCAGTTTCTTTGACTCAGATACAGATGGTATACGACTTAAAATTGTTTGATGACTTTTTGACTTTATTATGGTGCAAAGGCAGTATGCATTCAGTAGAAACTGTCCTTTGAATTTCAAATTTTGTTTTTCTGGGCTAGTGATATGCAATATGAACTCCCGTTAGATGCTGGGCAATGGCAGCAAGCCACAGTTTCAGCTGACCTTGTGATCATGTGGGTAAACAACTGATACTCTATAGTGTACCATGTTGCTAGGTTGTAATGTTTCATAAGTTAAGTGGATTAAATGTAATTTTGACTTATGGCATTTTCAACTTAGGTGGTTTTATCAGGATGTAACCCCAGAGGATGGAGCCTCTGAACATAAAATGAGTTAATGAAAAATTGAAATAAAATTTCCACATAAGAAGTGAAATCTAAATTCACTGTATAAATCCATTATCCTTGCTCCAAGGAAAGTTTTAAAAGTGGGTAGTGATAGCTTCTCTACAGCCACTGAGCTAAAAGCTGCTGACACTACTCATCTATGTGTTCTCTGTTAGTCCTGCAATCCCTAACCGGTGAACAATATCAGTTAGTGAAGGTTCTCACCTTCTTATCAGTGGAATGAATTGGGGGGAAATGGCACTTGGAATGATTAGAAAACAGAGGACAGAAATAGAGGACTTGTGAAACTTTTTGATCTGTCTCAATGTCCTGGTGATATGAAAGTTAAGATGCATGTCACTGAAAAGAATACAAATAAAAGAGAGGGTGCTCTAAATGTAGCTCATCCCCAAATTACAGGGAAGGGAGAATTATATAATTTAGAGCTACCAAATAAAAACAACTTTACCTTTTTCTGTGGCCTATGGTTTAGCTCATTGGTGGAGTGCTTGGTATGCACACTTTGAGGCCCTGGGTTTGATCCCCAGCACTGCAAAAATGGGAGAAGGACTTGGAGGCCCACTCCTGAGACAATTTCAAAATAATCAGCCATTGAAAGCCCCATGAATAACAGAGCCCTGACATAGTGCCAGGCATGGCACAGTGATGGGGAGTGTTTCTTTCTGTTGTACATAGGGTTGCTATGATTTGGACCTGACTCAACAGCACCTAACAACCACCACCACCACCACTTTATTCTGCAGGATGGATCAGGTATTCAAGGCATTTGCCATAGCTAAGATTTAGCTCAGTTGGTGGAGTGCTACTCCACACTCTTTGAGGGCCTGAGTTCAATATTCAGCACTGCAAAAATGGGAGAAGGTTGTGGCAGTCCACTCCTGAAACAATCCCTAGAAACAACTAGCCATTGAAAACCCTATGAGGGTTGCTAAGAGTTGAACCCAATTTTGTGGCACCTAACAACAAAGCAAAAAGATTTATTACCTTTGTTCTTGTTATTAGACTAGTGAATACTTGAGTGCTTACTTCTTTTCAAGCACTGAGCTATTTACTTTGCATGGCTCTTCTCAAGCCTTATGAAATGGCACTATGTTTAGTTATATCTGGACATGTGAGTACAAGAGGCTCAGAGATGTAAATGACTCCCCAAGTTCATACTTTAAACACTCTATCATCCTACTTGGTACTAGCATAGTTTATTCAGGATAATCTTATCTTTTTATGATTAGACTTACTATACACTGAGGACTTTCCAATTAATAGATCAAACCCTATTGGTGAATTTTAAAGTTTTGACAAACAAATATTGAAAACTTTTACCCAAGTCCCCTCTTTGCCTTTTTGTGCAAAGATCATGATAACAATCCTTGCCCAGATCCCTAAGTGGAAGGGGAATATAGAAGCATTGTTCTCTGTCCCAAATTCTTCTCTAGTGTCTCATCTATTTATTTATCAACTATCCATGGACCCTATAATATGTGCTTGATTAAAACTAGGAGGGGAAACAAAGGAAAAACTGGGAATTGTAGCAAAATATTGAAGGCACAAAGGTAGGTAAAGCTAAAGCATGGTAAGGAAAGTGGGTAATTAAATCAGGGAGAGAAGAATATAGAGTGACCCAGGAGCTTCACCCTATTAGTTGGATATAAATAGATATAGATTGAAGACTATTTCTACAAATGAGGGCAGGACTCCTCATCTGTGGCTAAGTTTTCTATTTAGGCTAGGTATAGTCTCTATTGCCTCTTACATACTGGAATATAATTATCTTCTTTTCAAGAATGCCACAGTGACACAATCCAGCACTTTAGGAGATGCAATGACATCCACTCAAAATACTGAGTATTAATTCTTTCTATATTAAAAATACATAATCTTATAAAGAGGATTGAGAATTACTGGTTGATAAAATATACATCATTAACCATTTACACTAAGTAATTAACATGGCATCACTTATTTGTTAATTTTAAAAGTTGTTATGCATTTACTATGTACCACACCACATAGCATGATAGTGATGGTACAGATATTTGTGAGACAAAGTCCCTGATATTTTGGTGATCAAAATTAAATGGGGAGGCAACATATCCTGATAATTGCAATAACTTATTTTAGGTATTATAATAGAAGTGTGTTTAGAGATCTGTGATTTTTTTTTTTTTTGCCTCAGAAAATCAAGGAATTCTTTCAGAAAAGGTGACATTTAGTCTAGCACTTGATATTGTTGTTGTTGTTGTTGTTTAGGTGCTGTTGGGTCACGTCTGACTCATAGCAACCCTATGTACAGCAGATAGAAGTGCTCCCCAATTCTGTGCCAGGCACAAAATCTTATTTATGTTTAAGCCCATTGCTGCAGACACTGTGTCAATCCATCTGCTGAAGGGTTTTCCATTTTTTTACTGACCTGCCACTCTCCCAAACATGATGTCTTTCTCCAGGGATTGGTCCCTCCTGACTACATGTCCGAAATATGTAAGATGCAGTCTAGCCATCCTTGCTTCCAAGGAGCACTCTGGTTGCACTTCTTCTAGAACAGATCTGTTGGTTATTTTGGCAGTCTATGGTATATTCGCCTGCAGCTATAGCCCTGTGGCATCCGATCCCGTCAGATCTCGGAAGCTAAGCAGGGTCTGGCCTGGTTAGTAACTGGATGGGAGACCGTCTGAGAACACCAGAAGCTGTAGGCTTGGGAGAAGGACCTGGCAACCCCCTCCCAAAAATCAATCTGCCATTGAAAACCCTCTGAACAGCAGAGAAGCACTGACAATAGTGTTTCCCCTGTTGTACAGAGTGTCGCTATGAGTTGGATACTGACTCGACGGCACCTAACCTAACCTAACCTAACCTAACGGTATATTCAATAGTCATCTCCAGCACCATAATTCAAAAGCATCAATTCTTGTCCTATCTCCATTGCTCAGTGTCCAGCTTTCACAACCATATGATGAGACTGAAAACACCATGGCATGAGTTAGGCACTTGATATAGGAAAAGAAATTTCCTAGGCTTGCCAGATAGAGCACATTGTGTTGGAGATGGGGGCACTGCATGTCAATGTGAGAGCAATCGGAGAGGTAGGAGGGTTTGTGAGAGTCTGGGCTAGAAAGTGTGGTTAGAACCTGGAGTGCTGGCGCAAGTAGTAGGAGACAAGACTGAAAGGACAAGTTGAGGATTTATTTGGAACAACTTCAAATTCCTTTTCACCTCTGCTCCTTTCCCACAACTGTTTAAATCTTTAATGACCAAGACATTTATGCTTTCGTAATTTCAGGAAACTAAATGAAGGCAATTTATCATGGCACATCCACAACTGACAGCCCTCCCTAAAATTATTTGTTTTTAATATCTCTGTCCTTTTCTTTTAGTGGCACTTTACCGGAATAGCTGACACCTTAACTGTGGAACATCCCAGCAGAACTGACTTTCCAAAAGGTCTCCACAGCACTGAGCAGAAACTGTTCTACTGTCTGGAGACCCAGAACTTTGACCAGTAACACTTTTTTAAATGCAGAACCATTGTTTGCCAGAATATTTGGCATGGATTTATGTCTTCCAAGAGATCTAAGATCCTGCCAGCATTGAACTCTCTGGCCTTGACTATGTGTTGAGTTAGGTGAGTGTAGAGAAAAATCATTGCAGGCTTTTTTTAGAATGGAAAATTTAATTTTGTTCATCTGGTGTAGCTGAAAAGGAAGCTGAATCAATTCACTTTTTTTTTTTTTTAAAGAAATTCACCTTAGAATTCAGATGAAGTATTGATACCTTTAGGAAGAAAGTCTTATTTTTAAAGATACTCTAGAAAAACTTGGAAAGTAGACTTGGGACAAATCATCTCTTACTTTAGCTATTGTTGTTGTTGTTGTTGTTGTTGTTGTTAGGTGCCATCGAGTTGGTATACGACTCATAGTGACCCTTATAGGGTTTTCAATGGTGACTGTTTCAGGATTGCCTTGGGAGTGGATTGCCAGGTCCTTCTCCCAATTTTGCGGTGCTGGGAATAGAACTTGGGACCTCAGAGACTGCAGCACAACGCTTTATCAACTGAGCTAAATCCCAGCACTTTAGCTATGTTGCTTGCAAAAGGAGGTCGCTCTCTTTTTCTCGCTTCCATCTTTTTCTTTCTCTTTCCTTCTGTCCCTCTCTTCTTCCTTCCATCCTCTATTACTGTCTTTCTTCATTTCTCCTTTTCTCCCCTTTCTTCTCCCTCTCCCTTCCCCTCCTCCTGATATCACAGAGGTACACACACACTTATATACATATATGGAATGCTAGTTCAGTGAACCCTCACTTAAATATTAATCTTGGCATTTGGTAAACACCAGAAACGTCATCTTTCTGGATAGCAGGAAGTTCTATTCTTCATAGTTATTGTCTTTAAAACAAAGTTGAATTGTTCTCCATTCTCACCTCTTATTGGTGCTCCTAAATGGTTCTCAAATGTTTACACACTTTTCTGCCTCGTTAAGCAAAGTATAGTAAATGTACTTAAACCTTTCTCATCCTACCATTAAAAGGTTATTACTTTGGGACACATCCTTAAACTTAAACTCTCTGGGTTTCCATTTTCTTATTTTTTCCATCTCACTTTCTGCCATGGGATAGTGTTCTGGGTACTCCAAATTGCTACCTACCATTCATTCAAGAATGTATCCTAAATTTTAAGCCTCAATTGCTATTTGCTGCCCCCTGCTGGTGCCTAGTGACAATGCCTTTCTACTTTTGCTTGGAGGTGGGGTGAGGTGATATACCCTCCTTAGTCCTTTACTGATTGTGTGAATACCTTATTTTCAAATTTTTAAAAATACTTCTATGTGAAAAAATAGATTCTGGAAAGCATAAATTGTCACATTAATTCCCCTCAAATTCCAAAGTGGCTTACCAAATGTGTGGTTCATGAGCACTTAAAAACAACTAATGATTATGTGGGGTAATGGATCACTAAATACATATGAAACATATTAACCCTATTAACCTCATCTTCCTTTAGGTAAGAATTCCTAGACTGCATTAGTGAAATTCTACAGATTTTGATCACATTGATTTTGTATGGAATTCAAACTTTGTTGATATCTTTGTGGCTCCTTTGCTTTTCTTCATAGCCTTTCCCTTGCTGAGTCATCAATCCCTTCTTTATTCATACTGCAACAGAGAAATGTTATTCAGAGGACTGTACAGTAATATAAATGCTCAGTTGAACAAATCTGAGTCTCTTGAGGGCAAAATATCATTTTGTTTTTGAAGTTTTTAACTCTCTCTTTCTCTAACATGTATATCAGTGTATGGCATTGTCACGCTAGTTTACTGAATATGACTAACTAGTATGATGATGTCAGATAACATAATTATATCTCCAGCCTTCATTTTTATTACCTACATAATGAACTGTTTGAAGCAGACCTCGAGATCCTAAGACACTTTAAAATTCAATGTATAAAGGTATAACTTTGTACAAAGATATAACTCAGATATTGCCATGTAGGCCAGAATGAGTTGTACCAATGCTAAGAAACTTCAGGTTTAGCTGATATTTTTGGAATGATTTTCTTAATGCTTATTTTTTTTTGGCATTTTACTACTTCTGTCTATGCAACTGATAGGCTATGAACTCTCCATTCTCACTTCTTCATTATTACTTACCTCTCTCCCACCTCTTATTTGCTGCTTCTAAACTTCTGTGTGTGGGAAACCAATATGCATGTTTGCTTTACATAATACTAAACAAAACTATTTAAAATCCAGATATTCTCTGGTCCTTTATAGTAACATGAAAGTGGCTCCCCTTTGTCTTGTGGCAGACAGCATATGGCCTTGGTGAGAATTATCTGCACTTTCACTCCCATTCCCATTGCCTTTACCCATTTGGCCTTGTGGCTATGTTTTAAGTAGATGACAGTGCCAAAAATCTGATCTTTAAGTGAGGGGTGTCATTGCATAGTCAGTGGAAGAGCACTTCTCTGTTTATATTTAGAGCATAATATGCCTCCATGTGTTGACTGTCCTGTAAATAGTTTGGTGGATAAATCAGTGAACAAATATTTAGTGAGAATTTCCCTTCCCTCTGAGCAAGCTACTCATCATGGATATTTAAAAGAATGAAAAAAAAATCCCCAGTCTGAGGAAGATATGACACAGACAATGTCACAGTTAAAGAAAAATCATAAACATCAGAAATCATGGAGCAAATAGCTTTGGAAGTCAAAGTATAGTCCAGAAATTTAGTACTTTGACTTCAGGGTAACAGGGTTCTTTTGGTCAAGAAGCTTTCAGGGAAGGCTGCTGAATCTGAAGGTTCTGATGGAGAACTCAACCTTCTTGTTAATATCGATGGATTAGCTTTTTGTTTTTTCCTAGAATCAGGTTTTAGCTATCATCTTGTATCTCTCTTCTCTAGGAGTTCTTGATTCACTACATCTTCATTGCTCCACGAGACTTCTGTCTTTCCATTCTGTGGCTTTGTTCTTGCCTTGCCTTCCATGTAGATGATGGGCCTGTTTAGAAGTTATGGGTGCATTTCCTCCAATCAGGTAAAAATAGATTCCCTCATGCATATTACTCCTCCAAGAAATATGGCCTGTTGATTTTATGACCATTCAGGTTCAGCTTCAAAAATGGAGACAGGAAGAGCAAGGAAGAGCACAGACTCAAAGTCTGATGAACCTGGATCTGGATTGTGCCCCACCATTTCTTGGTTGTGATACTCTTGTCAATCCTCTGAAACTCTCTGTCTCAGTTTCTTCCTCTGTAAATAGAGTATAAAAAGGAGCTGTGTGCTCTAGAATAATGAATTTGACAGAAATAAATATGATAAAATAGAGGAGAAAGATAAAATGTTAAATGAGAGGCCAGAAGAGAAACCAGTGTCTGGAAGAGGTGATAAAGGTTTAAGCTAGGGTAGTTACTGAATGGGCTGAACAAGAGGTTGATTTTAAACATAGATATTGGCTTCAGAAAACCAGGGTGCATTGTTGATGTTAATTTAAAAAAAATTTTAAAAAGCAGCTTAGATGTCCCCGTTGAACATCTTTGCTGGGAAAGACCAGTAAAGATGATTCTGAAACTTTATGAGAGCAGAGAATTTGTTTATTTTTATTAGAGCACCTTCTACAATGTGTGGTTACCATAGATAGTCATGTAATGAAGGTATTTGTTGAATGAAAATACATCACATTTTAGCCTTGCCACATCTTGGTTTAGTGACATCTGAGTATAAATGGAGGCCATGGCATTTGACTGGTATCCAGTGGTAATTATGCCCAAACTGAAATCCAGTCTGGTCTGAGGAACTTGACTTTCTGGCATATTTGGAAGACTGGAGTTTTGACTCATATGGCTCTGACTTAGAATTCTAGATTTCTTATTTATCAGCTGTGCTAAATAAGTTATTTTACTGCCTTGAGCCTCTTTCATTTTTCTACATTGTAAGGATAATATCTTCAATTTAAAAAGTATTGCAAAGATTATTGATAATGGATGTAAAATGACTAGTAGACTGCCTCGCAAATAATAGGAAGAAGAATGTGGCATAAGGATTGAAGGAACACTCATTAACAGCCTGTGATATGCAGATGACACAACTTTGCCTGCTGAAAAGTGAAGAGGATTTGAAACACTTACTAATGAAGATCAAAGAACATACCCTTCAGTATAAATTGTGCCTCAACATCAAGAAAATAAAAGTCATTGCAACTGGGTCAGTGAGCAACTTCATGATAAAAGGAGAAAAGATTGAGGTTATCCAAGATTTTGTTTTACTTGGTTCAACAATCAACACCCATGAAAGCAGCAGTCAACAAATCAAAAGATGCATTGCATTGGGAAAAGCTGTTGCAAAAGAGCTCTTTAAAGTGTTGAAAAGAAAAGATGTCACATTGAAGATGAAGGTGCACATGATTCATACCATGGTATTTTCAGTCACTTCATATGCTTGTGAAAGCTGGACAGTGAATAAGGGAGACCGGGGAAGAATTGATGCTTTTGAATTATGGTGCTGGAGATGAATATTGAATATACCATGGACTGCAAAAAGAAGAAACAGATCTGTCCTAGACAAAGTATAACCAGAGTAGTCCTAGACAAAGTATAACTAGAGTGCTCTTTGGAAGCAAGGATGGCTAGACTGCATCTTACATATTTTGAACATGATATTAGGATGGATAAATCCCTGGAGAAGGACATCATATTTGGGAGAGTGGGAGATCAGTGAAGAAAAGGAAGACCCTCAACTAGATGAACTGACATAGTGACTGCAATAATGGGCTTAAGCATAAAATGATTTTTGTCACCAAGCATGGCATGGTGTTTAGCAGTGTTTTGCTCTGTTATATATAGGGTCACTATGAGTTAAACTTGTCTCAATAGCACTTAACAACAAAACAGTAATATTTAGCTACTTATTATTTCTGATATTGTTGTTGTTAGCATAATCACATCCTAGCCATTTAACAACTGCCATCCTTTGATACAAGTAAGACAATATGAATGAATCCAGCTCAGTGCAAAACTCATGAAGTGGGTCAACCAAACACCTGAATCTTGAGAACAATATTTAAGGCCTACATCTGTATGAGGACTTGGCAGAGCCAGGTTTTGCCCTTCAGTGGGCTGTCCTTTTACCCTCCTATCATCATAGGTAGGGAATGACTGAGTGAAAGATCAGCCTTTCCTGTTGGCACAGAGGGTTAACTTGCTACTGAGACACATGGAAAACACTTCTACCCTTCCTCCACCTATGATGCTCTAGCAAGAGCCATTGGAATAGCACTGAGGATACCATATATATGCCTGTCTCTTGCACCAATATTCCAATTGTATTATTCCATGAAAATGGTATAGAATGGGTAATGAGATTTTATTTGTAGAACTGTTATTCCTATAGATTATGAGTTAAGTAAGCTTTTGAGGGCTAACCTGAAAATTTTATCACCACTGCATCCTTAAATGTCTCATCACTGCTCCACAAAACTCTACCACATCCACTGTAATTTCCTTTGGGGCAATTAGTTAAAGTTCCCACAAGCAGGATACAAACAGTTTCCAGACCACAGCAGATTGAGATGTTCTCATGTTAGTGTAATTGCTACAAAAGGACATACATTGCAAAAAGCACATTGTGGGGATCTCATCTCTGTGGTGAGCTCTGCCACTTACTTGTTTTCTGACCTTGGAACAGTCATATCCTCCTTTGGGACTCAGTTTGCTCATCTATAAAATGAGGGGTTTGGACTCGATACTCTCTGAAGCCCCTTCCAGCTCAAGACCCTCTGATTCAGCAAAACCCTGCCATTGTAGCTATTAGGAAAGGCTTGTATCAGATTGACTGTGGTGGCCACTGCTTTCCTAGCCTGTCACAGTCCTCATTTCTTCCTTTTCCCTTCACATCTCTGTGGTATTTTGGCACAAGATGAGTCATCTGCCGGCTGTGGCATACATCCGGAAATGGACTGCCATCCTCTTTCCTGGCACAGGGAGGGAGGAGTGTGACTTTTTATATCCCTTTCTATTGATTAATGATATCTCCTACATAAGAATTATGATTACTCTGGTCTCATCTAGCCACATCTATGAATACAAATCTTATGCGTTACGGCAACCTCAGAGGAGCTTGACCTCGGAAAGGCTTTGTGAACACTTTAGGAAGCCTCTCTCTACCACTGCAAAGTTCACAACTTATTGTTCTCCTCTTCTGACTCATCTTTGAATCAGTAAATTAAATATGTATAACTTGTGAAGATTTCATTTTTATTAAAGCAAGGTGCTTTGCTGAGCAAAGTCAAGACCTAGCATTATTCAGCTCTCCTTTTTCCCTTCTCAATGATTTTATTTCCTTTAGTTTGCAGGATGGTTTTCAGGGACCTGATCCTTCTGCCTCTGTGGATCTGGCTCTTTTCTGTAACATGGAGAAGTTAAAAGAGTTGTATATCATCTGTTTTCCTAGGGGATGGTCAAGAGTTGAGGATCCACAGGCTGATTCTGAAGTAAGTGTTGGGTAATGGGTCTTCTGGGAAATTCTGTATTCCTCTGGAATTGAGAAAGTCATTCCCCCCATTATATTGTTTGTGACAAGCTCCAGAGCATTCTTATTTTGATGATCTCCTCTGGAATATTTTCATATTATCCTTCCTCTCCCATCTGCCACTTTATCAACTTCTAACTGCTTCCCATCTTTTTTACCCCAAGGAAACTAGTGTAGTTATTTACCTAAATAATGCTTTTCTAACTACATTCTTTTTTTCTTGCACAAATATCTATACAACTTGATTTTCTCATCTTTTAAAGGATTTTATTGGGTAATTTGTCAGATTTGTCTATAGGATCTTTTCTTGTGTGATACTTTTGCCTTCCTCACTAGATTGGAGATTTCATGAGGGCAAGAGACTACGTGCTTTTAAGTTAATAAACACATATTTGTTGATCTATGTATGGTTATGGAACACATTATTATTTATTTTTATCTTTTGTACAAAGCATAACATTTAAGTGTTACCAAAAATCTTTGTTATCAACTAATTGAGCAGTTTTTATGACACCTGAAAAAATGTAATGCTTACCTGTTAGACAACCAAAGTGGATGGTATCATAGAGCTTTGTGATAGTGATGTAGACTGAATTTTTAACTTCTTCCATGTGTTTTAGTCTAACTCCATTTTCTAAGCATGTATAAGTGCCAAGTAATGCCTGGCGCCATCCTAAGTATCAGATATAGCAAGAAAATGATCAGGCTCCCTATACTTGAAGAATGGTTTCTCTACTTTGGCAAGTCATTTAATATTCAGGGATTTTTTCTCACTAATACTTCTGTTCTTTCTGGAAAAAAATGTTTTTAAAATTGCAAAGTGTTTATTTTTTGTCTTAATATATCGAATGGATTTTCTTTACAAAAAGCGGATTTTTCTTGGTGATAGGAGGCATACTTCTCTTCATTTATATGATTATTATTTTCAGGAAGTGGGAAATGGTATAGAACATCATTTTTTGATAATCCTTCCATCTGGAATGTTCTCATCTTTCCTATTGAATGACAGTTTTTTTGTACCACAATATGAAGTACAAAAGACAATGAGTGGCTTATGTGACAACTTCAGTCTTTCTTCTACTCCTTCACTTCTTTTTTCTAGTAAGCCATTTCTTGTTGTTGTTAGGTGCTATCAAATTGGGTCTGACTCATGGTAACCCTCATAGGGTTTCCAATGGTAGATTGTTTATGGATGGCTTCAGGAGTGGATTGCCATGTCATTTTCCTATTTTTGTGGTATTAGTGATCGAACCCTGGTCCTCAGAGAGTACAGAGAAACACTCTACCAACTGAGTGAAACCCCAGCCCAGTAGACAAACTAGTAACTATTTTTTCCTTTGTTTCTCTTTCTTTTTGATTTTCTCCTTCATTTTCAAACCATTGTTGTCACCACAGTCCAAATCCTAATCAACTTAATAAAATTTTTCACTCATTCAACAACTATTTATTAATTTCTTAGTACAGTCACTAGACACTAGAATACAGCAGCAAACAAAACTAAACAAAACAAGAAATTTGATATAATACTCCCTAGTTAAGCTTATGGGAGAAGGACATGGCAATCCACTCCCGAGGAAATTCCGAAACAATCACCCATTGAAAATCCTATAAGGGTGGTGATGAGTGAGACACGACTCAACTCGATGGCACATAACAACAACAATTAAGCTTCCTTTCTAGTGTAAAGTTAGAAAATAAATAAAATAACTGAAAAAATGACTATGTTGTATGGATTAAGTGCCATGGAGAAAAGTAAAGCTGGGAAGGTAAACAGGGAATTCTGGTGGTGAGGGTTTAACAATTTTAAATGGGTGATAAGGGAAGATAATCTTTGGATAAAAACTTGAAAAAGCTAAGGGAATAAGTCTTGTGGATATCTTGGTGACAGAACATTCTAGAGAGAGTGAACAATTTATAGCAAAATCTATGAGGTGAGAATAACTAAGGTAGATAAGATGCAAGAAATGCAGGCCAGGGACAAAACATGGCAGGAGCCTGGAGGCCACTAACTTCGGCATGTATGCCTAGTGAGAGGAACAAAAATTGGAGCATTGTGAGAGAAAGACATAATCTAGCTTACATTTTAGCAAAATTATTCTGGCTGCCTTGCATCAGACTCTAAAAGGGCAAGAAAAGAAGGAAATCCACTAGGAGGATATTGCAGTAACTCGAGGGGCAAATGATGGTGGTTTGGATCTGCATAAGGTTGATTGAGGTTGTGAGAAGTATGAGTCCTCCATGTATTCTGAAGGTACAGCCAGGAGAATTTGCTTATGAACTGGACATGGAGTGTAAGAAAAGAAACATAGCTACAAGATTTTTGGACTAAGCAGCTGCAAAAAAGGAGTTGTCTTTTTGTATGAGGCATATGTTTGAGGCATTTGGGTTTGAAATACTTAGAAATATTGTGTAGGCAGCTGTTTATAACAGTATGGAGTTCAAGGGTGAAGTTCTGCTGGGAGATTTACGTTTGAAAGTCACCAGCATATTGATGGTATTAAAAGCTGTGTGACTGGATGAGATCATCAGGAGATTTAATGTAGGCAGAAGAATGAAGAGGTATAGTGGCTGAGGCCAAGGTATTCTAAGGTCACTTTTCTGGAGAGATGAGAGAAACCAGAAGCCTAGAGCAGCTTGTGAGGTAGGAGGAAAACCAGATTACCGTGTCCTACAAACCAAGTGAGGAAGTCTATCAAGAAAGAGATTGACTTTGTCAAATGCTGCAAAGTAAGATGAGGATTTTTGAAATGTTCCTTGAGTAGAATCCTCGTGTTTCTACCCCAAATTTCTCAATATTATTAGGTTTATATTCTTAAAACATGTTTTTTATTATGTCATACTCAAAACAACTTTTATGCTCTCTTGAATTACCATATGTCAAAACATAAAATGTCTTGAGTTTGCCATTTAAGATATGAAAAAACATTTCCACTTATTCACCACTGGATGATGGCTGGCATATTGGAGATTCCTGTCCTTTCATGCTTTCTTCTCATTCTTAATGTTTGCTTACACTATATTCTGTGCTTCATATGGCTTTCCCATTCATTTCTTATACCTTCCATGTTCTCTCTTCACCTGGCTGTAGCCCCTCTGTATGCCAGGCCTTGAAGGGCTCTCCTCTCTGAGTTCCCATACCTCACTCATATGTCACTCACTGTAGAACTTGTATTGTCTCACAATTTTTCAATAGTCACATGAGCAGATGCATAGTCTCTATGAGATTTTGAGTTTCTTTAAAGTAAGAACCATGTTTGAAACTCTATAACTTCTGTTGCTCCCTGAAAAACTGGGACTTCAGGATGGAGCAACTAATAAAAATTCAAGGAATATATACAATCATTAGAAGTGAGGATTGAAATGGAAATCTGACATTAGCTATCTGGTTAGTTAAAAGATTTTCTTGCTTCCTTTTGTTTCACATCAGTGGAATTCTTTCTTTCCATGGCAGTCCTGTAGGAAATCTCAATTTATAAAGTAGGTAAATGTAGAACTTCTGGTTGGGATTAGGGAAGACAAGAGTCCTGAATTTTGTTATTGTAGACACTCTGTCCTACCCTAGGGCAGCTTCAGAGGCAATTTCATTGAATCCAATTTTTTTTTTACATATGAAGAATTTCAAATTCAGATTCAGGTCACACAACAAGAAAATAACAAAACTAGGATTATATCCTCATATATCACATTTTGCCTGCAGCCATAGCCCTGTGGCATCCCATCCCATCAGATCTTGGAAGCTAACCAGGGTCGGGCCTGGTTAGTACTTGGATGGGAGACTGCCTGGGAACAGCAGGTGCTGTAGGCTTGGGAGAAGGATCTGGCAACCCACTGCCAAAAATCAGTCCGCCATTGAAAACCCTATGAACAGCAGAGAAGCACTGACAATAGTGTTTCCCCTGTTGTATATAGGGTCACTATGAGTCAGATACTGACTTGAGGGTACCTAACAACAACAACAATATTACATTTTGCTTACATTATGAAAAATTAATGAATAAATAAATGAATTAGGTAGGGATCGAATGAAACAAGAGAGAAATAGGAGGTAACTGATATTCATTCATGGCAGACCATTGACTGCTGCTCCTGGGATTTATCCTCATTTTTTCAACAAGGAAGAATGATCACAATACCCATTACACAGACAAGGCTGGGGATGGGGAATTTAACAGAGTACCTCAAAGTTAAAGTGTGAAAGTAGGGTGAAAACATGAGTCTTGAGTGATGAAGCCTGCATTCTTTCTGACATGACAGACTCCTTCTGGCATAGAAATAACAGAGTGAATAGAAATAAGGTAATTTTTCAGAAGATTATTTTGAGTTTCTACAAAAATAATTAAGCTTTTTATCTCTATTCCCTATGCCCTCTACCTCCCCCTCTCCCAGAACCCTTTGTGTTACTATATAAAATGTCAGTACAAGAGAACTATAAATGTGTTGTTAGGTGCCCTCAAGTCAGGTTTTACACCTAGTGACCCTATGTACAACAGAATGAAACACTACCAGATACTGTGCCATACACATGGTCATTTTTATGTTTAAGCCCATTGTTGAAGACAATGTGTCAATCCATCTAGTTGAGAGTTTTCCTTTATTTTGTTGACCACCACTCTCCCAAACATGATGTCCTTCTCCATGGATCCATCCCTCTGGACATCATGTCCAAAGTACCTAAGACAGAATCTAGTCATTCTTGCTTACAAGGAGCACTCTGATTGTACTTCTACTAGGACAGTTCTGTTGGTTATTTTGACAGTCCATTGTTGTTGTTGTTGTTAGGTGCCATTGAGTCTTGTCTGACTCATAGCAACCCTTACAGGGTTTTCAGTGGCTGATTATTTCAGGATTGGCTTGGGACTGGATTGCTATGTCCTTCTCCCATTTTTGCGGACCTTGTAGTAGAACTCAGGACCTCAGAGACTGCAGAGTGCACTCCACCAACTGAGCTAAATCCCAGCCTTTGACAGTCCATGGTACATTCAATATTCACCTCCAGCACCATAACTCAAAACCATCAATTCTTCTGTTTCCCTTATTCAACATCAATCTTTCACAACCATATGATGCAACTGTAAATACCATGGCATGAATCTGGCACATCTTCATCTTAATGTGACATCTTTACTTTTCTATACCTTAAAGAGTTCTTTTGTGACAGCTTTTCCTAAAGCAATACACCTTTTGATTTCTTGACTGTTGCTTCTGTGGGTGTTGATTGTAGAATCAAGTAAAGCAAAATATTGGAGAACCTCAATCTTTTCTCCATTTATCATGAAGTTGCTTACTGTTCCAGTTGTAACGATTTCTACTTTCTTGATGTTGAAGGTGCAATCCATACTGAAGGCTGTGTTTTTACTCTTCATCAGTAAATGTTTCAAATCCTATTCACTTCTAACAAAGTTGTGACATCTGTATAACTCAGGTTGTTAATGTGTTTTCCTCTAATCCTGATTCCAAATTCTTCCTCATTAAATCCAGCTTCTCGGATTATTGGCTCAACATAGATATTGAAGAGGTATAGTAAAAGGATACAGCCCTGACACATACCACTCCTGAGTTTAAATTAAGCAGTGTTTGCTTGTTTTTTTCTATAGGCAGCCTCCTGGTCCATATACATGTTCCTCATGAGTAAATTTAAGTGCTCTGGTATTCCCATTCTTCACAATGCTATACATAATTTTTTGTGATACACACAGTTAAATGCCTTTGCATAGTCAATAAAACATACATAAACATATTTCTGGTATTCTCTGCTTTCAACTAATATCCATCTGAAATCAGCAATGATGTTTCTGGTTCCATGTTCTCGTCTCAATCTCACTTGATTTTTGCCAGTTCCCTGTCAATATACTACTGCTACAGTTGCTTTTGAATAATCGTTAGCAAAATTTTTCTTACATGTGATATTAATGATATCATTTGATGATTTCTGCATTCTGTTGGATCCCATTTATTGGGAATAGGCACAAATATGGATCTCTTCCCATTAGTTGGCCAGGTAGCTGTTTTCCAAATCTTTTGGCACAAACAAATGAGCACCTCCAGTGCTTCATCTGTTTGTTGAAACATCTCTATTGGTATTCCATCATTTCCAGGAGCCTTGTGTTTTGCCAATGCTGTCAAGGCAGCTTCTACTTCTTTCTTCAGTATCATTGGTTCCTGATCATCTGCAATTTCTTGAAATGGTTCATCATTCACCAATTCTTTTTGGTATAATGACTATGTATTCCTTCTATCTTCTTTTGATGTTTCCTGTGTCATTTAATATTTTCTCTGTAGAATCCTTCACTATTGCCACTCAAAGCTTGAGTTTTTTTCAATTCTTTAAGCATAAAATAAAACCAGAATGTGTTCTTCCCTTTTAGTTTTCTATGTCCAGCTCTTTGAACATGTCATTATAATATTTGCTTTTATCTTCTTTTTTTTCTGTTTAGTTTTTTAACTTCAACATTTCTTCCTTTTACTTTAGTTGCTTACCATTCAAAGGCAAGTTTCAGAGTCTCTTTTGACATGTGGTTTCGTCTTTTCTTTTTTCTTATCTTTTTAAAAAACTGCTTTCTTAGCTGGGCACAGTGGTGTATGCCTGTAATTCCAGCGACTCAGAAGGCAGAGGCAGGAGGATCGCAAGTTCGAGACCAGAGGTCTGCGTAATTTAGTGAGAATTTGTCTCAAAAGGTTAAAAAACTGGGCTTGGGGTGCAGCTCAGTGGTCCAGCACTTACAAAGCATGCAAACGTGAGGCCCTGGGTTCAACCCCCAGTACAAAAAAGCAAAACAAAACAAAAACCTGTTTTCCTCATTAATGATGTTTTTGATGTCATGTCACACTTGTCTAGTCTTCCATCATTAGTGTCTAGCACATCAAATCTGTTCTTGAGATGGTCTCTGAATTTAGGTGGGATATATTCAAGGTCATACCTTGGCTCTTGTATACTTTTTCTAATTTTCTTCAGTTTCATATGAGCAGTTGATTGCCTGAGCCACAATCAGCCTCTGATCTTGTTCTGATTTCCAATATTAAGGATTTTTATCACTTACTTCCTCTAAGTTACTTAATTTGGTTCCTGTATAGTCCATCTGATGAATTTCATGTGTACAGTCAGCATTTGTGTTGGTGGAAAATATGTATTTGAAGCGAAAATGTTGTTGGTCTGACAAAATTCTATCATGCAGTCTCCTGCATCGTTTCTGTCACCAGCACCATATTTTCCAACTACTGAGCCTTCCTCTTTGTTTTCAACTTCTGCATTCCAGTCAGCAGTAATTATCAGTACATCCTGATTGCAAGTTGGATTGACTTTAGCCTGCAGAATCTGGTAAATTTTTCTACATCTTCATTTGTGGCCTTAGTAGTGGGTATATACATTTGAATAATGATCACAATAACTGGCCTTCCTTCTAGGCATTGGATATTATTCTGTCGGTGACAGCATTGTACTTCAGGACAGATCTCATGATATCTTTTTTGATAAAGAATGCAACTCCACTTCTCTTTAAGTTGTCATTACCAGCGTGGTAGACCATATGATTATCTGATTCAAAATGGCCACTACCATCCATTTTAGCTCACTGATGCCTAGAATACCTATGTTTATGTACTCTGTTCCACTTTTAATGATTTATAATTTTCCTATATTCATGGTACATAAATTCCACATTCCAATTAGTAACAGATGTTTACAGTTGTTTCTTCTCATTTTGAGTCATCCCATATCAACAAATGGAAGTCCCAGGGGCTTTATTCCATTCACAGCATTAAGGTTAACTCTACTTTGAGGAGGCAACTCTTACCCCATCATTCTTGAATACCTTCCTGCCAGGGGGGCTCATTTTCCAGCAATATATCTGATAGTGTTTCTCTGCTACACACAGGGTTTTTTATGGCTAATTTTTTCAAGAGTGGGCTGCCAGGTACTTCTTGCTAGTCTGTATTAGTCTGGAAGCTCATCTGAATCTGGTCCACCACGGGTGACCCTACTAGTCTCTGAAACACCAGTAGCAGAGCTTTCAGAATCACAGTGGCACACAAGCCCCTACAAGACCAACAGACAAGTGAGAGAACTCTAAAGATAGTTATTAGTAAATAGATACAGAGTAACCCTCCAAAAGCTAACCTTGCATTGCAGGATTGATATCCACTGAAAACATATTTTATAGATCTAAGGGAGAAGGACCTGGCAATCCACTCCCAAAGACAATCCCAAAACAGTCAGCCATTGAAAACCCCATGAGGGTAGCTATGAGTCAGATACCGACTCGACGGCACCTAACAACAACAACAACAACAACAAAATAACATGTAGTGAAGACACAAATTAGTGTCCACTATTTCTCAAATTTTAACTTTGCCTAGAGCAAGGATCTCTCAGCCAGCAGAAGTCTCCCATTCCCTGCGCGGGATGGGGGACTTTTCTAACTAGTGTCATTTGTCATTTTATTGTAGGTAGGTGGTTGAGTTGGTTCAACTCATAGTAACCCTATGTACAACAGAATAAAACATGAACCAATACTGTCCCATGCCCAGCACTATTGTCAGGGCTTCTCTGCTATTCATAGGGTTTTGAATGGCTGATTGTTTTCAGGAGTTGGCTACCAGGTCCTTCTCCAAAGCCTACACATCTGGTATTCCCAGGTGGTCCCCATCCAAAGACTAACCAGACCCAACTTTGCTTAGCTTCTAAGATCAGATGAGATCAGATGCTAGGAAGGTATGACTATAGATAATATCACTTCATAGTTTTAAACAGAATCAGGCTATAAATATTACTTTGGGTATGTTTCTGCAGAACATTTTATGGCTTACTACATTTCTTTGTAGCCTAGTTTGGATGTGTCTAGAAATGTAGAGTATTAAAAATTCAGTGAAATGCCTTGTTGAATGAAATATAAAATACATCTATTCTGGGAATTGTGGAAGTGCTATATATAGTGCAATATATAGTTGACAAAATACATTTACTTACAGTATCATATTTAATCCTACCAACAATTCTGGGAAGCTCAGTGGATAGATATCCTTATCTACATTTTTATAGATGAGTAGGTTAAGTGACCTGGTAAAAGATGTGTAGTCGCAGGTTATGAGAGAAGAAATGTAAACTGGCTTTAGATATAAAGTCCAGAGATACTTTGTGTAGAGTGCTAAACACATTATTTGGCATATGGTAGCTGCTTATTCCCCCATATGTCTGTCAGCTTGTTGTGCTTTGGGGGCTTGTGTGCTACTGTGATGCTGAAAGCTATACCACCGATACTCCAGATACCAACAGGGTCACCCATGGTGGACAGGTTTCAGCTGAACTTCCAGATTAAGATAGACTGGAGAGAAGGACCCAGCAGCCCACTTCCCCCAAAATTAGCCATTGAAAACCTAATGAATAGCAGAGAAACACTGGCAGATGTAGTGGTGGAAAAGGAGCCCCTACACTGGAAGTCATTCAAGAAATGACTGGGGAAGAATTCCCTCCTCAAAGTGGAGTAGACCTTAATGATGAGAATGGATTAAAGCCCCTGGGACCTTCTTTTGCTGATGTGGCATGACTCAAATTGAGAAGAAACCTACTGGCTACAATATTGGGCTCAAATATAAAAAGATGGTGTGCATGGCACAGTGTTGGGTAATGTTTCATTCTGTTGTACATAAGGTTGCTAAGAGTTAGACATGACTTAACAGCACTCAATATCAACAAATGCTTAATACATAGTAGTTGTATTTTGTGATTACTTTTATTATTATTCACTATATCAGACTGATTTATAAGTATACTTTTCCTTAGCCAACTTGGATAATGTCTACAAACCTAACTAGGGAACCATTCTTTAATCTTCCTGGTAAACCACTTTGCTGTAAACAGTTACACAAGAGTCTGGATGAGGAGGCTGAATTTCAATAGTGGTCATATGGGAAACTTATCAAGCAGAAATGGACTTTATTTTACATTGTGGTGAACTCTCTAGATATCATTTTAAGCCTCCTAACCAAGGTAGTCTTTAGGTCTCATTAGTTTTCTCAAGTATGTAAGGATGGAAGCAAAGATGCCACAGTGAATACTAGTAATCATTGGGTCTTTGGAGTGTTATAAAACAAAATTGCAGTGATATGGAGGTAATCTCAGATAACCATTGAACTGAATAAGTGGGAAATCATTTAGGATTGTACCTGTAGTACAAAACACCATGTGTATGTTTAATCCAGAACTTAGAAACTATAAAAATGATCATTTATTGTCTGCATACCGTGTGCTGATAACTGTGGGAGATAAATTATATTTAGCATTATATTTAGCTATGTAGCAGATGTGCCTGGGAGAATCCCAATACCACCTACCTATAATTCTGTAAATATTTATAGTGTCTCTATCACTCTTAAAAAATGTTTCAGAAAAAAAGATGTATGGATATATGGATAGATATGTGATGAAGATATCTAGCAAAATGTTCATAATTAAACCTAAATGGTGGACATATGTGGATATATATGTTGGTAAATAAAAGTACTTTCAACTTTTCTATATGTTTGAAAGTTTTCATAATAAAATGTTGGAAAAAAAGTCTTAGTTTTTATGACAATATGAATGATTAGCCAATATATAGATGATTTAATTTAATATTTGTTATAATTCTATACATTAGATACAATTATTATCTGCAATTTACAGGCAATAAAACTGAGGCACCACTGATAGGATATATTGTCCATTAACTGCAAACCTAGTAAGTGAGAAGGACACCCGGCAGGGCATCTCTGGAATTTGTGCAGTTGGAAGCCATGCTACAGTTCCCCCAAGTTTGGTTTACCATAGTCATCACAATAAACATCTTTTCCTGTAACAGCTACTTAAATTTCAATACTGTCATAGAGTAGAGTAGAAGGGAAAATAATTCATTTATTTATTTGTCTTTTTTTTTACTTAATAGTAAACCTTAATAGCTACCATTCATTGATTAACTTTCTGTCACTTTATACACATAACTTCATTTATTCCTCACAGTGTCATTATGGATAAATATTAATATTATTTTATATTGAAAGAAGTATACACTTAGACTTATTAAATAACTTATCTATGGCCCATGGCTAGTAAGGTTCTAAGCTTGGATTCAATCCCCAGAATATCTATCTCCTTCTCCCACTCCCCCCATCCACAACTGCTTTTTATTATCTCTTTTGCTCTTCTTTCTGTGATAAGCTTAGACTAAAACAGGAATATATACCCATGGAGAAAGGATCTAAGTATTATGAGGAAGTATTAATTTTAATGTGATACATAATACCATGGGAATAATTCAAAAGGTTTTGTCCCAGTGATACATTTTTAACAACACAATGAGGGTAAAAATTAATCATCTTTTAGCCTGATACAGTAGGTTCTATGATACTATAGTTAAATAATTCCACTCTCCATCACTTCTTAGGAAAAGGCATTGAAAGCTTATTATTCCTGTAAGATGCAATCTAGCCATCCTTGCTTCCAGGAAGCACTCTGGTTGTACTTATAGGATGGATCTCTTGGTTATTTTGGCAGTTCATGATATAGACAATATTCATTTCCAGTACCATAATTCAAAAGCATCCATTCTTCTCCTGTCTCCCTTATTCACTGTCCTGCTTTCACATTCATATGATTGAAAATACCATGGCATGAGTCAGGCACACCTTCATCTTCAATGACATCTTTACTTTTCAACACTTTAAAGAGATCTTTTGCAATGCCTTTCCCAATGCAATATGACTTTTGATTTCTTTACTGCTGCTTGAGTGGGTGTTGATTGTAGAACCAAGTAAAGCAAAATCTTGGGCCACTTCAACCATTTCTCCATTTATCATGATTACTGACCCAGTGATAAGGATTTTTGTTTTCTTGATGTTGAGGCACAATCCATACTGAAGGCTGTGTTCTTTGATCTTCATCAGTAAATGTTTCAAATCCTCTTCACTTTCAAGAAGAGAGTTGTGTCATCTGCATAACATAGGTAGCTAATGAGTCTTCCTCCAATAATAATGCCACATTCTTCTTCATAAAGTCTAGTTCCCTGATTATTTGCTCAGCATAGAGATTGAAGATGTACCATGAAAGGACACAGTCTTGATGCATAACTTTCTTGACCTTAAACCAGGCAGTGTTTCCTTGTTCTGTTTGAATGACTGCCATTTGGTCCATGTACAGATTCTTCATGAGTAAAATTAGGTGCTCTGGTATTCCTATTCTTTGTAATATTATACATAATTTGTTATGACCTATACAATTTCATTTGCATAGTCAGTAAAACACAGATATCTTTTTGGTATTCTCTGTTTTGACTAACATCCATTTGACATCAGCAATGATGTCCCTGGTTCCATACCCTCTTCTGAATCTGGATTGATTTCCTGGCAGTTCCTTGTCTATGTACTGCTTCTGCTATCACTTTTGAAAGTCCTTTAGCAAAATTTTCCACATGCGGTTGTATCACCTTTCTTGGAAATAGGCACAAATATGGATCTCTTCCTGTCAGTTGGCCAGGTAGCTGTTTTCCGTATCTCTTGGCATAAACAAGTGAGCGCCTCTAGGGCTGCATCTGTTTTTTGAAATATCTCTGTTGGTATTAGATCAAATACTGGGAGACTTAAGTTTCATCAATTCCTTTAAGGCACCTTCCACTTTGTCCATCAGTACCATTTGTTCCTGATCATATGCACCCTCTTGAAATGGTCTGTCATCCACAAATTCTTTTTGGTATAATGCTTCTGTGTATTCCTTCTATCTTCTTTTGAGTTTCCTGTGTTTTCCCTGTAGAATCCTTCACTATTGCCACTCTAGGCTTGAATTTTTTCTTCAATTCTTTAAGCTTGAGAAAGATAGTGTGTTCTTCTCTTTTGGTTGTCTATGTCCAGCTTTTTGAACACATCATTATAATATTTGATTTTGTCTTCTTGAGCTGCTCTTTGAAATCTTTGGCTAGTCCTTAACTTCATCATGTCTTCCTTTTACTTTAGCTGCTTGTTTCTCAAGGGCGAATTTCTGAGTCTCTGTTGACATGTAATTTCATCTTTTCTTTTTTTCCTGTCATCCTAATAATCTTGTGCTTTCTTCATGAATGATGACTTTGATGTCATGCCACAACTTGTCTGGTCTTTGATCATTAGTGTCTATTGCATCAAACCTGTTCTTAAGATGGTCTCAGATGAGATATGCCTAGAGTCATATCTTGGCTCTCATACATTTATTCTAATTTTCTTCAATTTCAGTTTGAGCCTCCATACAAGTAGTTTATGTTCAGATCCCCAATCAGCACCTGGTCTTGTTCTGACTTTTGATATTGAACTTTTCTGTCATCTCTTTCTACAAAGATAGTCAATTTTATTCCTGAATGTTCCATCTGGTGAATTCCATGTGTTTAGTTACTGTTTATGTTGGCGAAAAAATGTATTTACAATGAAAAAGTCTGACAAAATTCTATCATGTGATCTCCATCATTTCTGTTACCAAGGCCATATTTCCCAACCATGGAGCCATTTTCTTTGTTTACAGTTTTTGAATTCCTTTCCCCAGTGATTTTCAGTATATCTCGATTGCAGTATCTGTCAGTTTGCCTTACTGAGTGGGCTTGCCTGTTGCTATGATACTGAAAGCTATGTTACCAGTATTACAAATACCAGCAGGGTCACCTCCTGGCCAGATTTTAGCTGAGCTTCTACACTAAGACAGTCTACAGAGCAGGACTTTGCAGTGCAGTCATGAAACAATTAGCCACTGAAAACCCTATAAATAACAGATCTAGTGCCAGAAAATGAGTCCCCCAGGTTGGGAGGCAGTCAAAAGACAACTAGGTAGAGTTGTCTCCTGAAAGTAGAATCTACTTTAATTCCAGGAGTGGGATAAAGCTTCAGGGACCTTCATTTGCTGTGGGATGACTCAAAATGAGTAGGAAGAACTATGAACATCCACTAATAATTGGAATGTTGAATGTATGTAATACAAATCTAGGAAAATTAGAAATCATCAAAAAGGAAATGGAGTACATAAACATTGACATTCTAGGCATCAGTGAGATAAAATGGTCAGGTGTGGGCCATTTTGAGACAGATAATCATATAGTCTATTCTTCTGGAAATGACAGATTAAAGAGAAATGGGGTTGTTCATCATCATCAAGAAAAAAAACAACCCTCAAGATCTGTTCTGAAGTACAGTACTGTCAGTGATAGAATAATATCCACATACCTTCAAGGAAGGTCAGTCAATATGACTATTATTCAAATTTATGCACATAGCACTAAGGCTATAGATGAAGATAGGGAAGATTTTTATCAGCTTCTGCAATCTGAGATGGATCAAACACACAATGATTATGTTTAAGTAGAGACATGTTATTTGGGGAAAGAGTGTTCTAGTCCAAGAACATAGCTAACAACCCCAAAGCAGCAGGGTTTTGACACATTTGGGAAATAGTAAGAAGGTCTTGGGACTGGGGTTTAGCTCAGTTGGCAGAGCACTGCTGGGTAGTTCCTGAGGACACAGGTTTGATCCCTAGCACCGCAAAAATGGGAGAAGGATGTGGCAGATCATTCCCAAAACAATCCTGAAACAATCAGCCCTTGAAAACCCTCTGAGGGTCACTATGAGTCAGAAGTGGCCTGATGGCACCTAACAACAACAAGAAGCAGAAGGTCTGGGTGATTGAAATAAAAAGCGCAAGGGAGAGACTGAAGGAGAGAAAGTCAGAGGGAACAGGTGTCAAGTCCAGAAGACACTTGAAGGTCTTCTGGACTTTATAAGGACTTTGGCTTTAGTACTGAGATTGACAGGCTTTGGGCATCTCCAAAGAGGAGGTATTATTTCACTTACATGTAAATAAAATTCATTAAGTTGTACACTGATTAAAAACAAATTACTAATAAAATTTTAAAAATGCTCTCATATTTATAGACTATCTACTGGATGGGGAAGGAGCCGATTGAGTTATCTAGCTGAGACTTAATGCTGGCTCAAACCATAGTGATAACAGTAGAATTGGTGAGAAAGGATGAGATTATGGGTATATTTTGAAAGTAAACTCAAGAGAATTTTTTCACCAGATGCATTAAAGAAAGAAAGGAGTCAAGGAAAATCTAAATTATGTGACTTGTGCAGGGTAAAGATGAAGTAGTAGTTTGAGAGATGCAAACTTTGTGATGAACACTTATAAAATATTAGCACAACTACCATGATTACTTAACCTTTACAGTTGCTATCAAGTCAGGTCTGACTCATAGTGACCCTATGTACAACAGAATGAAACTCTCCCTAACACTGTGCCACGCCTGGTACTATGTCAGTGCTTCTCTGCTGTTCATAGGGTTTTCAATGGCTGATTGTCTGGGGATTGTTTCAAGAGTGGATACCAAATTCCTTTTTGTATTTGTGTGGTGCTGGGGATCGAACCCTGGGCCTCAGAGAGTGCAGAACAGCACTCTACCAACTGAGCTACAACCCCAGCCCAATCTTTACAGTTGTTAGGTGCCACCAAGTGGATGTCCTGCTAATAGCGACCCCATGTTTAAAAGGTCAAACAATATTGTTAGTGCTTCTCTGCGATTCATAGGGTTTTCAATGGCTGATTGTTTTTTGGGGGATTGGGTTCCCTTGTCCTTCTCCCAAGCCTACAGTACCTGGTGTTCCCAGGCAGTCACCTATCCAAGTAATAACCAGGTCTGACCTGCTTAGCTTTCAGTATCAGATGCCACAGTGGTACAGTTGCAGAATCTTTATAGTAGCTCTATTAAAAACTTCTTATTAGCTTTATGCAAAAAAACACAGAAATGATGCTCAATAATGTTAAGTGGCTTACCCATTGGCATAGATCCAGGTCATTTGGTTCCTAACTCCAAGAAAAATAAGATACACTAATAATTGCAAATCATATTGCGTCTATTTTTTGGATTTGGTGATTAACTGGATCCTAATATGATTTTTAGTTTTATATTTTGTAGGCTAAATTAGCTTGGCAATGAGTAAAATTCCCAGTGTAGAATTATTAGAGGGATTGTTGAAAACTATCAAATGACTCGAAGCTCTTATCAAGTATACTAGAATAAAGTTATCAACACCACTGCTTTGCATAAAATATAAAACCTACAGCTAAACCTGGTCCTTGCATACCTTTATCTCTGGACACTGGGGTCAGAGTGTATACCAGATTAGTAGAATGAACTGAAGTTTTATTTTAGTATTGTACAACAACATTAAGGTAGCAATCCAGAGGTATAAATGTAAACTTATATGTATTATATAGTTATATGTGTTATTTATATATTATTATATTTTAATATAATCCAGTGATATATTATTATATATAGTATATATAAATATATGAGAAAATATATCAATGCAATTAATACATTATACACTGTATTATATACAATATTAGTGTTTAATAGATATATAACATAAATTTATATAAAGTAAAATAATACATATAATATTTAGATAAGGTTTGTAGTTTAAGTATTATATATAGACTATTTTATGGTATACAAAATAATAGATCAATTATATTACATTTGGACATACTCAATATTATGGTATGTTATAAAATACATCTATATAAGATGTCTCAAATGTTTGGTATAAAATCTATTTTTTTAAAAAACTGTTAAAAAAATTTGCATTGTAGATATAAGGCTGTAGGTACACCTAAAATTTTGTTTTTATTTATTTATTTGTTTGTTTGTTTATTGCAATACTGGGGATTGAACCCAGAACCTTGCCCATGCTAGGCAAGTGCTCCATCATTAAGCTGCTCCTTCAGCCCCTTTTAATTTTTTTGAGACAGATTCTTGCTAAGTTGCACAGGCTGCCTCTGTCCTCAAACTTGCTACCCTCCCTCATTAGCCTCCTGAATAGCTGACTACATGATACCCAGGTAACTTTTTCTTTCAATTGTGAAGGGAATAATAAGGTGTGTGTGTGTGTGTGTGTGTGTGTGTGTGTGTGTGTGTGTGTTGCTTTAGTTCAACATTTAAAGCTTCTATGACCTGAACACTCCTTCTTCTCTAGCTTTGCCTAATGTC
Source organism: Pedetes capensis (assembly GCA_007922755.1). NCBI lineage: Eukaryota > Metazoa > Chordata > Mammalia > Rodentia > Pedetidae > Pedetes > Pedetes capensis. The sequence goes on along the minus strand of VMDO01011411.1, from coordinate 37,304 downwards.
ACTTTTTCTCCTCCAGTCTTACCAACTCTTTGTACCTCACAATTTTTCATTCTGGCTTATGACTCAATAGATTCATATATGTAGATGTTCTTTTACTTTCTATAAAATTACATTTCCCCCAACTTCCATTAACTTCAATGAAGTCTTGCTCATTCTTCAAGATCAGATGAGGATCATTTCTTTTTTGAATGAATGTGTATTAATATTTTTTAAGTTACTATATAAATTAATGGGTTTCATTATGACATTTCCATACATGCATATCATTTTACATTGCTCATGTTCACCACCATTACCCTCTCATGTCTCTTTAAATAAAAGCCTTCCAAGATGATTTCTCCAACTGTTGTTGTTGGGTGCTGTTGAGTCATGTCTGACTCATAATGACCCTTACAGGGTTTTCAATGGCTGATTTTTTCAGGATTGCCAAATCCTTCTCCCATTTTTACAGTGCTGGGAATCGAACTTAGGACATCAGAGACTGCAGGGCGGAACTCTACCAATTGATCTAAATCCCAGCCTGATTTCTCCAATAAAGGACTTTATCTCTTCTCTGTGTCCTCACAACACCTTTAGTATACTTTGCTTGTTGTTAGGTGCTGTAGAGTTTGGAGGGACACATAGCAATCCTATGTACCACAGATGAAATACTCCTCCACATAGGGTTTTCAATGGCTGATTGTTTCAGGCCATAGTGGAATTAGTAATTTAAAAAAGTGTTTCCCACTAGTTTGTAAGCTTTGGAGGTCAACTCATCCTAACTTCCTCCTTATATTGGGCAACTAGCCAAATATATAACCAAATAGATTTGCCACATATAAGGGACTCAATAAAAATATATTAAATGGGTAAGTCTATGGAGTTTTCCATATAAAAGATGTCACTGACAATGTCTGCAGAGATTGCAATAGAAGGTATAGAACAGGAATAGCAAATACATTTCATCCTTTATGCTAAATAAAATCTGGTAGAAGGGTCAGCCTCTGGTGTAGAACAGAAAATGTGTTTTGAGACTAGTCTTTACTTGGTTGGAAGATTGAAACATGGTTAATAGGTGCTGCTCCAATCAGAATAGGGGGGGAATGTAGGCATTTATTTAAGTTACCTGACTTTCCTAGCTAGAGTATTGGGTTAAATCAGGCAACTCCAAGGACTTGTATATGAGATTATTTACTGATTAAAAGCCTACTTCAACTTATTTGTATATATGGTTGCTACTATGATTCAGCGGAGGATCTCTTGTTGTTTTCATTGTTGAGCAAGTTTTTCTGCTTGATTTGTAATCTCTTAAAAGGGAGTATCCTAAAGGAAATGCAAACTGAGCTCTTGGCTTGGTCCAAGGTCTCTTGAATAGTGGCAGTTGGATCTGGTAATATTATTTAATATTATTTCACATCCATACTATAGTTTTGGAGGTCCATTTCCACAATTTCATGAGAAACATGGAAATTTTGCTTCAGTGATTTCAAACTTTTCCTGAGGTAGAAGAATATAAAACGAAGTCAAAATCCAGGAAAGCAGACAATTTCAAAAAGTATTCTAATCTTCCCCTATTTGTGTTATATCTGGTATTCCTTCCTCTTCTAAAACACTAACTTTGAAAACCTAATTGTGTTAGTTACAATTTTATCAAATATTTCCTAGTGCCTTGTATTGTGCTTTCTCTCTGTGTGTATTTATGAGTATATAACTGCATGTAAATCTATTTTTATGTTTAATCAGTGTAAATCTCTTACCTGGCTTATTGTAGGAAAGACTGTTTTTTTCTATTTTATCCTTTTAATCTTTCTGTCATTGTTTTAAAATGGTTTTTATTTTACTAAATAGTGGAGATAGAAGAAAATAGTTTCTTTAAAAATGTTCTTAATGGCAAAATGAAAAGTAGACACTCCTTTATTTCCCTGTTCAACTATCTCATAGTCTTCTTCCTTCATCATTTCTATCATCATCATCATCATCATCATCATCCTTGTGTAGTCTAACTTGACTATGAAAACTGAATTGTGCAACTGAAAAAAGATATTTTCAGTTAATGAGTGAGAATGGATACATTTGTGCTTTTTCTTCACTTTTTTCTCTTAAACAACATGAGACAATACATTGGATTCAGATTCTCTGGAATTATTTCTTGGCTTTTGGAGAACACATAAACATCATCATAAAAGGCACTAAGTAACATATCAGGAGAGCTAATCTGAGACCTTTGCCTACTGCTCTCCAGATCTTTGGCTCAGTCTGTAATTCAGGCCATTTGGGGACCAAGGGGACAGAAATTATGTAACCTTTTTCTAGGTGTAAGTTATAGAATTATACTGATTACTTCTTCATTATCTCATCACTTTACCTGGCACCAGAATGAGTAACTGTGATTGCTTATTGCAATAGGAATCTCATGTGGAAAAACTAAATACAGTGAATAAAGAAGACTTTAAAATGGCAGGATTTATAAAAAACCTCTACTACCGTGTCAATAACGATGTTGGCTCCATTTTAGAACCAGGTGAAGAGTAAATGTAGCTAGCTCCTTGGCTCTCATTTCAGACATCTGTGTAAACATTGATGCATTTGTATGTTTTGTCATAGATTAACACATAGAAATAGGATTAATATCAACATTATTATAAAGGAAAGCTTCTTATATGTATACTCATGAAGCAAATAATTTTTAAAATAATCATTGCATTTATTTAAATGGAAATCATAATATGAGCTCCTTTCAGACTCTTTACATATAAAATTATTCATTAAATTATAGTTTTGTTGTTTGTTTTCCAACCTGTTATAAAAGATTCCCTGAACTTTTGTACTTGAAATAATTCCCAGACTGTGCCGTGGTCCTAGTTCTTAAACTCATTATTTTATGCTAAGTTACTTTAGAAATTATTTTGTTCTTTGTATGAAGAATTTGGTCAAGCATGGCGATATCTTAATTGCTTAAGTGTATTAGAGCAGTGTTTCTCAAACTTTTTGAATTAAGGGTTTCTTTTATTTTTTGAAATTATGAAAGACCTCAAAGAATTATTGTTAGTCATGTATGTTGATACTTTCTATATTCAAAATGAAAACTGAGAAATTAAAAAGCATACATATTAGTTTTTTACACTGCAATAATAAGTTCATTAAATGTTAATATGTCACATTTTAAGTGACATATAGATATATTTTCCAAAATAAAAGATAATTAGGGAAGGGAGTAGCGCTATTTTATATTCTACTAACTCTCCTTAGTTTTTGGCTTAGTAGAAGGCAGCTGCATTAGCACAGCTATTTCTGCAATCCGTAATAGGAAGAAGACGTAGCATAAGGCAGAAAAAGGATAAGTACTTTTAATAGACTTTTCAGATCATTAGGATATTCTTGTTTAGTACCTAATGTAATTTTCAAGCTCTGCTCCTGCTGTGTTGTTCTTCTGTTCCACTAGCACTTAAAGTGGCTTTATGTATTTTACATATAAATTAAGGATATTCTTTGATACTACACTAGAATTTGACAGGTGGTACTTTGTAGGCTAAAATCTGTCAGTCTGTCTTTGAATTCTCTACCCCTGCATAATTTTGTAATATCATTCAATGGTTACTTGAAAAATATTAGTTTACTGAGTTATGTAGATAGCTTTTATGCATGTCGACTCATTCTATTACACAGCATAAACAACTGCTTCTATGAATATTACCACTTATTTCAACAGAAAAGTCTTTAAATTTAGGGGTCTGTCAACCTCAGAGGAGTGAATGAAACTTTTCTAAAATTTTAATATGTGTTTTGAAACTGAGATATTTTTGTTTTTTATTTATTTTTATGTCTTATTTTCCTTTTCTTTTTGTACATTTTAATAAATGTACAATGTGTTGAATTTCATTATGGCATTTTCCTATGATTATATGGTATACTGTGCTCTTTTCACTCCCTTCTTTCCCCCTCCCCATTGCTCCTTTTCCCCTCATGCTATACCTTCCCCCTCCAGCTAGTTGTGCCTTTTGTGTAGCTGGGATGTTTTTAATCAACAATAAATGTTCCTGGCTGTTTTCCTTGAAGTGAACGTCTTGTTTCATTCATTTTTGAGAAAATTTCTGCGAGAGTTTGTCAGTTATTCTTTCGTGTGTGTGTGTGTGTGTGTGTGTGTGTGTGTGTGTGTATGTGTATCTATGTTCCATGAATTAAATAGAAGATAATTCAGGTTGCAATTCAATGGATGCTTTTTTTTTTCTGGACAGCTTTGGTAGTATTTTTAAAAATTTTCTAATTTTTATCATGCAGAATATTTAAAAATATATATTCAGGGGTTGAGATTTAATAAGTTTGGTAAGTTTTCCTGTTTTATCACAGATATTACTAAGTAAAATTGGCTTTCTTTTTTTGTGAGTCTATTTAGCTAAGAATATAATTACTGGTGTGGATCAGTGTCATGTTAAAGTGCAAGCAAGTTCATTCATCATTCCTTCCGCACCATCAATGCAAATATCAACACAATGAAAATCTAAACAATATCATAGTGTGATTATGAAAATTATTTTGACTTTGTGCCTGAGAAGTTCTTAGGGATCCTGTAAGTCCTAAAATAAACCTTGAGAAACTCCTTATATGATGTATCGATAACTGAAGGCTAAATTGTGAAGTAGGTGAGGATTGCCTTGTGTACCCAGCATTTTTCAATGTACATGCTCTCTTATTCCCCACAACACCTTTGACCGATGAAGTGGCATAATGTCTCAGGTAGGACATCTGGTGTGAACACCAGCTTTGAACTCATCAGTTACTAGCATTCCTCCACTTCCTCCTTTCAGAGTATATTTGCCCTGTGTCTCATTATGGAGGATGCAACTTCCCAGGTGGTATCCGGGAATCCTGACATAAGATCTCATGTAAACATCTTCTATTTTGGCTGCTATATTCACCTCTGACAAAACTTTATATGTTATGCTTACAAAGGAAATGTCTTTTAGTATTTTTAGCACAAAGAATGAATCTCTAAGGAAGAATTCCACTATCAGTATTAAAGTATAATTTCTTTCAAGAAGTTAAAAGTATGGCTCACATACAAATATAGCAGTAAGCATATACTAAAGATTTATTTACTTCATTAATAAAGGAACCAGCAGGATGGTAAACTAGTTCAAAGGATAAAATGAGAAAAAATATAGTCACTAGAAAAAAGAATGTAAAAGGAAGGCTTCTAAATTATAATTATATTCAAAACTGATTAATGCTCTGCAGTCCAATAAAATCTTATGCTTTGGAGTTGTATTCCCAACTGGACAGAAATTATTTGCATCTCTCCTAGACAAAAATAATTTGCAACTTATCCATTTTCTTCTAAGATGTAGTTTTACCAAGTTTTGGCTCTAATAAAGACAATTACAATATCAAACACAGTTGTCTTTTCTTAGGGCAAAAATTGCCCTTATGCAGGTTTGTTCAACAGTACTCTTATGACATGTTGAAAGAGAATGCTCTAATCTTTGTATTTACAGGTTTGGGATTATTTTTCTTAAATTGGCAACAAAATTGTGGAGCAAGATACTTAGAGGAAGATCTTCCCAGGCTCTTAAAATGACAGAATGTTTATTAAATATTTATCAAACATCTATTTTCTGCATTATAGAAACTGATTTCATGCATTGTTTTATATTATTTGTATAACACAACAATGGGCATTTTGTTTATTTTATAGAAGATGAAACAGGTAGAGGGAGGTAGTAAATTGCATGAATTATCACAACCAGTCAGTAGTAGAGCAAAGATTCAGATATAACATCTGATTTTTAACCAACATAGTAGAGTGCTACTTAAATTGCTCTATGTACTTCAGAATGTTTGTTCTCATTTTAGGGGGGTGTTTATGCAAATATTCTTTTGTCTCTTTCAAGTAAATTTCATTCATTTATCTTTTAAACTAATACTTATTTCTGATTTAAAAATATCCATAAAATCACCATAGAACATGTGACAAATATAAAGCAAAGGGATTTAGCTCAGTTGGTAGAGTGCTGCGCTGTGGTCTCTGAGGTCCCGAGTTCAGTTCCCAGCACCGCAAAAATGGGAGAAGGGCCTGGCAATCCACTCCCAAGGCAATCCCAAAACAGCCATTGAAAACCCTACGAGGGTCACTATGAGTCGGATACCGACTCGATGGCACCTAACAACAACAACAACATAAAGCAAATTAAGCTTTCTTAAAATTTAACTATCCAAACACAAACCCAGCTAACATTTTGGTCCATTTCCTTGCAGTTTTTATTAATATATGAGTTTCTTCATAGATGTTGCAAATTGTACTGTGATGTATAATATGAAAGTATCATTTTAATTATAATACATTGCATGAATAAGCCATAGTGTATTTGATATGTCCCTACTATTAGGCGTTTAGGTTGTTTTCAATGTCTAATAATATAAACCACATGATGGACATCTTTTAATATAGGCATCATTTAATTTTTCTGTCAACTTAGGATATACGTACTATAATTATCTGTAGTTCTTAGTTGAGAAAGGTAAGTTACATAGCAACACAGCTGACAAGGGCAGTGTGAGGATGAGTCCTTAGAAAATCAAACCTACATTTTTTCTATTGATAATGGATCAGGAACCTATTTTTAGATTTTTTTCCCCCACACTGTTTGCTAAGGGGTGAGAATCAGAGACCATGGGGCAGTCTACACTAACATTTAAAATTGCTTTTAGTCTTATGAGTTGTGAGATCTTGCTTTTATGAACCAAAATCCATCCTCTTATCCATAACACTAGGTAAATTACCATCTACTTTGCTCTTTTAAGGCAATGTAACATGCCCTAGGAGGCAGTACTTTATAAATATGCAAGCCATATGCTGCCATTCACAATCCACAGGTGTGTTTTTATCAGATTATTAATACTTCTGAACAAACACAAAATTCAGTCTGCCCAAAGCTGTAAAACTCTCTCCTTGAGAAGCAGAGTTTGTTTGTTTATTAGATCTAAAGAAAAATTATCTTCAGTTTTGACATATACAACATATGGAATTACACAGCATTACTAGGCAAAACAAGAACTCAACCACAGCTGTTAACACACCAAATTCCACCAAATGTTCTAGATTTGAGGAGTGTTCAAAACTTCTTTAGTGCAAATAAGATGTTAAAATATATTATCATTCCCAGAGAGCTTGTAAATTGCATATATTTTGTCCCCAGGCAATAGAGAGGAGAGATTTTCTTTATTTTAATGCTAACATACCCTTTAATAATATAAATACATTTTTTTGTGTGTGTGCCAAGAGAGTTTTCTCTTTACTGTTAACAGCCTTGGAAGGTATAGTTGCAAACCTCACCCCAGAACCAGCTTCTAAAATTTTATTTCCTAGGCTTTTGTCAACTTAGCTTATTGTTATTTATTTATTTATTTATTTATTTATTTTGCGAAAACGTTTCCATAGCATTACGAGTGTTAAGTGTATTACTGAAAAAAGTAAACAAGAATATTTTTGAAAAAGGCTGATGTGTCTGCTTTGGAAGATACACTGAGGTCAGAGAGGGTCTTTTTAACACACAATGTTCTGCTTATTAAAGGCACAAACCAAAACACAATCCATCATCATAAAAAAAACAATCTATTCTTCCAGCTAGCCCTCAATAAAAATGTTCATTATTTTGAAAATGCTTGTCATGTGGAAGCAATAGAAAATTTCACACAATTAGTAGAAAACACTGACAACCATCCTCAAGGGACTCATATAATCCCCCAAAGTATTTTCAGCTGTTTATGGCATTTTATATCTGGTAAAATAGGAAAAGAAATATATTTTGTCCCTGGGAGCTACAGAAGACAGAAAAAAAAAAAAGAGTCACATATATGTTTTTCAATGTACTTTTGAAGCTTTTGTCAGAATCAACATGGAGCGCAAAACTATTATGAAGCTTATGATTGAAAATAGCAAATTCCTAGTGATGTTGTTGCATTCATGCAATAACTGGAAACTCCCTGTAGAACTGAGGCAGGAAAGCTGCTTCTTGCGAGGTGGCAGGCACTCTCATGGGTCTTGGTTTGGTCAGTAAACTGCAGGATGAGCTATTGGGAAGTTAGAAAGCTGGGCTGGGAGCAGCAACGGGCAGTGTCCTTAGCAGCTAGGCTGCATGGGACGCAGCAAGAAGGTAGTGTTGTGTTATGGTTTTAATCTAAAGACCCCCAAAGGTCTTGTGTTTCAACACTTGGTCACCACCTAGTGGCATTGTCCTGGAAGGTTATGGAACTTTGGGAGGTGGGATTCTAGTGGCTCCCTAGGGGGAGGTCCTGGGAAGTTTTTACCCCGAGGCCCCAGTTCTGGTTGCTCTCAGCTCCTAATCTGCCAGGTTGTAAGGACATCAACCACAGTCCCTGCCTGACATGCCTGCCCTGCCATCATGCCATATGCATGTGCTGCCTCTATGAACAGAAATCTAATTATGAGCTTCCAATAACCCTCTCCCCTCATAAGTTTGTTTCAGTTGGTTTCTCTTTCACGGTGATATACCACCTGGATAGTATACTTTATCTAAACCAAGAAGGAGGCTTGCAGCCATGCCACGTGGCATCTGATCCTGTCAGATCTCGGAAGCTAAGCAGGGCCTGGCCTTGTTAGTATTTGGTAGACCTCCTGGGAACACTGGGTGTTGCAGGCTTGGGAGAAGGACCTAGCAATCCACTCCCCCAAAAAACAATCAGCTATTGAAAACCCTATGAATAGCAGAGAAGCACAATAGTGTATTCCCTGTTGTACGTAGGGTTGCTGTGAGTCAGACACCTACTTGACAGAACCTAACAACAACAACAAGCCAAGAAGAAAGAATGCCTCTCTTTAGAATTCCTAGGCCTTGGGCGTGTGCATAAGAAAATGAGCCAATAAAGAATCAAAGCAAGGAATTTTACTTCTATTCATTAGAGAGCATGACTTGGGCTGCATGGACTCTGGTCCCCATCAAAACCAAAACATAACAAAACTGGATAGCTTCTCTGTACCTAGGGAACTCAAAGGATCTAAAAACAGTCATAATTAGCATCTACAGAAGCATCTGCTCTCTAACAATATAGAAAGCTTGTCTTTGATTTACCATACTCCAAATATCACCAGAAGTTTTCATTCCAACCCCCCATTTGTTCCTGTAAATAGACAAATGCAAATTTCCTTAAGAAACAAAACTCTTTCAATGTTCCCAATTCAGAAATTGACAGTTTGTCATCTCATAGAATGAGAGGCTCAGAGGAAATGTTCTTTGCAGTCCTTCCTAGATCTAGCATCCCACAGGTGTAGCACAAAACATTCCCACTGTCTGCTCAGTCACCACGGCCACACATTATAAGGACTCCCCAGGATTGCATCCTGCCCTCCAGGTTACCAGGGTTTCACCTTCAACCTGGTTCCTATACTCTCTCTAAGCCTTAGTCTCCTTATTTGCCAAATGGGGGTACTCCTCCCACCTCCCAGGAGTGACATGTGCTGAGATGAGATCAAACATGAGAAGTGCTTAGAACAGTGTCTGGAATATTTTAAAAGTAAAGTTAAATGTTACTTTTAGATGAGATGAAATATTTTAGGCACTTAGCCTAGTGCCTAGCACATAAAAAGCATCTACTAAACATTATTCATTTTGTTAATATTGTCATCTGCCGGAAGGTAAGAGTTTTGTTTTTTTATAGTTTTCAGTAGTGTTTTGGTTTGAAGAGAAATAGTTTTCTCCTTCCCTCTGGAGATATCTAAGGATGAAGGGGTTTCTCTTGCTTTCCGTTTGCCTCAATAGAGAGAACATGCTAACTGCAGAGAATAATTCTCTGAAAAATCCTTTGGTGTTCATGCTTTGACCTGGCCACAGGACACAGTGTCCTTCTTTCTTTCTTTTTCTCCTTTTGTGTACAGTACCCTCAGGCAGTAAGTAAACAGAGGCTCAGATGACTTCAGTTTGAAGACAACCTCCTACAGCTGCAGCCTAATGGCTGTATTACCTGCAGTCTTGGTTAGGAAGGGATTGCTGATCACAAGAATGCAAGAGCAGATTAGCTACCAACAGCCCCAGTACAGCTAACTGAAGCAGCCATTCGTTGTTGTTTTTGTTGTTGTTAGGTGCCTTCAAATATAGTCTGACTTATAGCGACCTTATGTATAATAGAACGAAACACTGTATGACCCTGTGGCATGCACATAATATTTTTATGTTAGAGCCCAATGTTGTATCCACTGTGTATCTTGTCATTTTGAGTCATGCCACAGCAGCAACAGGAAGGCTCAGGGGCTTTACTCAATTCCTGTCATTGATATCAACTCTACTTTGAGGAGGCAACTCTTCCTCAGGCGTTTTTTAAATGCCTTTCAGCCTGGGAGTCTCATTTTCCACCATATTTGACAATGCTTCTCTGCTACTTGTAGAGTTTTCAATGGCTGTTTCAATGGCTGTTCTGGGAGTGGGTTACCAGGTCCTTCTCCCTAGTCTGTCTTAGTCTGGAAGCTCATCTTAAACCTGTCCACCATGGGTGTCCCTGCTAGCATCTCAATACTGGTGGCACAGCTTTTAGCATCACAGTAACACAAAAGCCCACATAGCAAGACAAGCTGACACATGTGGGGGAAGCAGTCATTAGGAGAAATCTATAGGCCTGCTCCAGCTACCATCAACAAAATACCACATATTGGTTGGCTTAAACAACAGAAAAATTATTTTCTCACCTTTTTGGTGGGTATAGGTCCAAGACCAAGGAACTGGCAGTGTTGGCTTTTGGTGAAGCTGCTCTTCTGGGCTTTTATAAGGCTGCCTTCTCACTATGTCCCCATGGCCTTTCTTCTGAGATCACTGAGATGGTGGAGGAAGAGCTATGGTGTCTTTTCTTCTTACAAAGATGTCCATTCTATGTTGAGCAAATAATTCGAGAAGTTGGACTTTATGAAGAACAATGTGGCATCAAAATTGGAGGAAGACTTATTAGCAGCCTGCATTATGCAGGTGACACAACTCTGCTTCCTGAAAGTGAAGAAAATATGAAACATTGACTGATGAAGATCAAAGAATACAGCCTTATGTATAGATTGTGCCTCAACATCAACAAAAGAAAAATCCTTACAACTTGGTCAGTATGCAACTTCACAATACATGGAGAAAAGATCGAAGGTTGTCTATGATTTTACTTTACTTGGTTCTACACTCACCACCTGTGGAAGCAGCAATCAATATTCAAAAGACACATTGCCTTGGGAAAATCTGTGGCAAAAGATCTCTTTAAAGTATTGACAAATATAGGTGTCACATTGAAGACGAAGGTTAGCCTGACTCATGACATGGTATTTTCAGTCACATCATATGGTTGTAAAAGCTGGACATTGAACAAAGGAGACAGGACAAGAATTGATGTTTTTGAATTATGGTGCTGGAGATGACTATTGAATATACTGCAGACTGCCAAAAGAACCAGCAGCTCTGTCCTAGGGGAAGTGCAACCAGGGTGCTCATTGGAAGCAAGGATAGCTGGACTGTGTCTTGTGTATTTTGGACATGTGGTGAGGAGGCATCAATCCCTGGAGTAGAACATCATGTTTGTGAGAGTGGCAGGTCAACGTAAAAAGGAAAGCCTTCCACTAGATGGATTGATGCCATATGAACAACAACATGGTTAAACATAAATAAGATCACGTGCCTGGCACAGGATTGGAATTTTGTTCTGCTGTACATAGGGTTGCTATGTGTTGGACTCAACTGGAGAGCACCTAACTGCAACAATTTTTATCATTTATAGAAGAACATGCCATGAATTCTCTCACTTGTCTTTTCCACCTACCATGTGAAGTTATATTTTTAAGATCTTCTATGTAAGTTTTTTTTACTTGCATTATTAGTTTTTATTCAATTAGTATTTGTTTCTGTCTGCTGGACTCAGTCTAGTCTAGTCCCTAGGCTATATGGGTATCAGAGCTTTATGTCTTGCCCTTGATTGCTCACTTCCCAGCACAATACATGGCACACAAAAAGTATACCAGTTATATGGCCTTCTTACTTTTTCTTGAACACCAAGCACATTTCTTTCTCAGGACGTTTGCACTTGAAATCCCTTTGTTTAGAATAGTCTTTCTCTAGATGTAAGGCTGACACACTTCTGATAAATCTCCACTCAACTTCTACCACCTCCAAAGTCTTTCTTGGCTCTACTATTAAAACTGTCTTACATCCTCCATAGTTGTATTTTCTATATACAGCCTCCTGATAACTACCCTTGTGTTACATGTCTACTTATTTTCACTACTGTCTCACCCTTGCTTTAGAAATGCAGTTTTAAGAAGATAGAACATTTTTGTACTTTGTTCCCTGCTGTTTTGCTCTGTTTCCAAGTAAAGAGCTCAGAATATAGAACATACTAGACTATATCTTAAATAAATGAATGGACAATCATTTGATTAAATAAACCAGTGACCTTTTTTGAGTTTAGCTCTTGCAGAAAGAGGGATCTTGGGTAGTAAAACCAGGAAATATGTTAATTCCCCTCCCAGGAACATACTTCCTCTAATTCCATGGCTCCTTCTATGTGTTTCCTAGGTTCCCAGGAGATTTATTCTGGAAACCAGGAATAGGAGTCCCTTCCATGTACTTTACTATCACAGTAATCTTACACTGGTACATGCATCCTACTCTTCTGGATTTTCTTGACTATTTACTCAAGTATACATTCCATGAGGAAGGGGATTGCTGGCACAGAACAGGCACTCATTTCGTCTTGCCCAATGAATGTTAAGGCTTAATAAATTGTGAAAAATTACTTCCAAGACATAATAAGCCCAAATAATATATTTTCCTATGTTAAATTCAAGATTTTATGAGGCCATTCTTTGCTACTTTTAGGGTCACTTATGGAGGTGAATTCTCCCCCCACAATTCATGTATTACAAATTTCCATGCTCAAGCATAGCACTAAAAATCTGGAATACATATTAAATTGTGTGGACCTCCAGTAAGAAAGGAATATATTTATTAGTTTGCATTTAAAAGATTTTAAATAAAAAGTTCCATTTTAATAAAAAATTAGATGTATTCCTAATAGGAACTTTATTCCAGGTATCATATTAAAAGCTTTATGCCCATGTTCTCATTTATTTCCCAAACCATAAGATGGATTTTATTATTAGCCTGTATATGAGAAAATTCATGTTTGGAGAGATCAAATCACTCATCAAGGATCACAGACCAACAGAATGACATAGCCTGGACTGTCATCTAGGTTTGTCTGATCCTAAATATATCCTTCTCTATAGCTATACCCACTGCCGACCTATCCCATCTGATCTGTAAAGCTAAAAAGCCCAGTCTGGTTAATAGTTGAATCAGAGACTGCCTGGGAATATTAGGTGCTATAACCTTGGGAGAAAGACCCAGCAACCTATTCCCAAAACAATCAGCCATTGAAAACCCTATGAATAGCAGAGAAGTATTGGCAATAGTGCCAGGTATGGCACCATGCCAGGGAGTGTTTTGTCTTTTGTACATAGGGGTCATTATGAGTCATACCCAACTTGATGGCACCTAACAACCATAACAAGAACAACAGCAAACATATACTTATCAATGCTATTCAAAACATTTGCTTGCTTGTATTTTCTATGTCACATGATACCTAAGAGAAGTTATTTGATTCAATAGGCTTATGAAGTATGTCTGCAAATTTTGGAGCAATTGAACACTTGGACCCTAAGAGGACTTAAAGGGTCAAAAGTTGATTTAGAGTTCCAGCAATGTCCATATTTTATGTTTGACTTCCTCAGTAGAGGCAGTTTCCAAGAGCATCAGAGCTAGAAAATGTCTTTCAATGTTCAGAGATGACAAAACTAGGGTTTGAAGGTCATTCCAGGTCATCCAGATAAGTTGTAGCAGGGGAACTGCAGAGTACTTACCACTGTTAAAAGACAGACAGAAGAAAGAAAGGAGCCAGGCATGGTGTATGCCTATAATTCTAGGAATTGGGAGGTAGCTTGAGATGAATACAATTAAAGATGATTATCAATGTGGGGTTTAAATATTGTCAAATATACTCAACTAGATTGATCATTGGGAGTTAGATGGTGTAATTTGGTAGGAATGAAGAATATATATATATATATATATATATATATATATATATATATATATATATAATTTTTGTTGTTGTTGTTTGTTTGTTTGTTTCAGTATATATATTTGATGTCTATCGCCATACCACTCTGGCATCTGATCTTGTCAGATCTCAGAAGCTAAGCAGGGTTAGGCTTGGTTAGTACTTGGATGGGAGACTGCTTGGAAGTACCAGGACCATGGCTCATGCTAAAGTAATTTATGAGCTGATGAGAAAACTGGTAAAGTCATGTTAAAAAATGATGTGTAGATGTATTTGGGTAGTTTTATTGAATCAATATTAGATAATTGGATTTTGCAATTATATTACATACTATTTGACATCTTCATTGGAGAAATTTACTATCGGCCTAATCAGTGAACTCACAAGTAATGGTAGATTTAAAATTATGAGAAAGATCAATGTTTTACACATGCTAGTTCATTAAACTTTTCAAGATTATTCTTAAGTCAAACAGGGAGCCAGATCATAGTAGTGCCTAAAGAATCGTATTTGTTTGTTCCCTTTTATGTTATATGGTAAACAATTCAAATTCAATGTCTTACATCCAGATTAGGTAGGAGGAGAGAGGGAGAAATTAGACTAGAGAGAACATCTGAACAAATCAAACCAAGAGGAAAATGACATAAAATCTAAATAACTATAATGATGTCAAACAACAACATGAATGATCTTCAAATGATATCCCATCAGTTGATCATAAAATTTGTCTACAAGAGTCAACATTCCTCTTCCTCAAGCCTCTATTTTCACAGCAGATTAAAATTTTTAATGAATTCCTTCCCTTCACTTTGTTTTAACCTGATTACAGTGCATTTCATTACTTTTCTAAGATAGAAAATAGAACACTGATGAAATCATACTATCTATAATGTAAAATTACATTATCAGAAAATTGGAATTGCCTCATTGGATGTAAATGAATGGGTTATGAGAGAGAATAGTGGTTTTTTGTTATATCCAGGTCAAAACTTAACTGAGGGTCTTGAGGATTGCTTTTGGATACACTGGAAATAAATAGTCTAGAAGAAAATGATTAAGGGTCAGCATATGTTTTCTCTATGGTAAAAGTTATTATTGCAAAAATTTGCCTAATATTTTTCCTTTTTTAGTAAACATAAGGTGTGAATTATAAGGAAAACTGAGTAAGCTGCTATTTTATTTGGAGATGTAAATATGTATATAAAAATGTCCTCAGAGATCCATAGATTTAGGGGGAAGTTTCTAAATTATGAACTTTATACTCATGTATTTTGATAAAGGTAAGTACACTAAGTAGAAGAGTAAAAATTATAATCAACAGCACATTGCTACACGTCTCTTTTAAAGGAATGGCAGAAATATTGATATGTAGTAGAAAGTGTGGGATGGTTTCATGGAGATGTAGAAGGTAAATCTCAAAAAACTATCCTGGCCTAAAATCTTCCTGAAGTACAAATAAGCATAAACTGTATTTCTAGTTCTTAAACCTCATAAGTATTTATATATGTTTATGAATTTGCATTTGGAGAGGAAGAATTCAATGTACTAATTCTTGTTTTGCCTTGATTTCCCTAATCAAATTAGCTTTTCTTTCAGAGAAATTCTAATTGTTTTGGTAAGATTGGCAAATCTCTGAGAAGTTTCCACTCAGTGCCAGCTTCTAAAGTATTTTCTCATACTTGTGGGGGATTAAAACAGTTTCTAAGCAATATTTCCAAACAGGTGGTTTTTGAATGTGTATACTAGATTGCTGGTCTTTTGTTGTTCATACTATCAAAAAAACACCTGTGTAGTAGTCACTTTTGTTGTAGTCACTGTTCAGCCCAACATAAACCCTTTCCCATCTTCTACAAGCCTACTCAAGCCTTTTGTTTTCTTATTTGAGTATCAGGCTCAGTTCTCTTTCTGGTTTGTTTTTCATGTGGTCTGGCTGCAGCTACCCTTAAATTCCTTTTACATCTCTTGTTAGGCATTACTTTCTCTGTTCACTGACAGTATTTGTACTGTGGAGGCCACCATGTGTCTTTCAGATGTGGATATCCATTCTATGAAACCTATAAGGGATTTCCGCTCAAAGGCATTAAACCTACTTTAGGGCCCGAGAGAAGCATGCCTTCCTTTGGCTGGTAAACTTCAGCCTGGAAGGAGACTTGAAACAGCTCATACGTGGAAGAAGAACCATCCTCTGCAGAATGACTTTTTTTTTTTTTTTGCCTGTAGTGGAGCCAAGTTCAGTAGCCTGAGACTGAATACTTCTTTAGAAGCTAATGTGAGAGCTGAGAAACATCCAACTAAGAATCAGCTTGATGAACAGCACAAACACTACAAAAGAATAAACGGCCCCAATTATCCTTGGCTGGAGTATGTGGAAATATCTTTGGTGAATATTTGGTTTCCATCTAAACTTTTCCAACAATATATGAAAAATGAATGGCTCAAAACATTTTAGGACCTGTTATTCATATGCTATGTGGTGAACAAGAATGCGTTTGGTCTAACATGTTTGCCAATGTGTGTGGTGGGTCAGCTGTAGCTGTGATTTGGTGTACTCTCTGTTAGAAGCATTTGTTCTCTAAAACACATGGTTCCTGGACGTATTGTTTGCTATGCTTTGATTTTTAAATTGTAAGTTTTTATAAAGCTGCAGAATGCATAAACTGAGAAACGGTTATGTAGGGAAATTTTCAGATGAAGAACCATTCCCAGTGGAGACTCAGATATGGAGAAGGTGGTGGCATATTAGTCTGTTTTCATATTGGTATACAGATACAGTTGGAGCCATGTATTTTATTTAAGTTTAGAAAACTTTGGGCAGAGCACAAATAATGTTACAGTATAGAGTCTCTCCATCATGTGTCTGTAAGCTTGTTCTAATGTGGGGGCTTGTGTGTTGCTGTGATGCTGAAAACTGTCATTGGTAGTTCAGATACCAGCAGGGACACCCAGGGTGTGCAAGTTTCAGCTAAGCTTCTAGACTAAGATAGAGAAGGATTCAGCAGCCCACTCCCAATGTAGTTAGCCACTGAAAGCCCAGAGAAACGTAGTCAAATATAGTGCCAGAAAATGAGCCTTCCCATGCCCCCACAACCTGGAAGGTATTCAAGAAAAGACTGCAAAGAGTTGCCTCCTCAAAGTAGAATCAACCTTAGTGATGGAAATGGAGCAAAGTCCCTAGGACCTTCTTTTTCTGATGTGATAAGACTCAAACTGAGAAGAAACATAGTAGCTACAACAGTGGGTTCAAAGATAAAAAGATTGTGTGCATGACACAGTGTTGGAAAGTGTTTCATTCTGTTGTACAAACCATTTCTATGAGTCAGACCTGATTTGATGGCACGTAAGAACAGTAGAGTCTCTAGTCTTTACAGATTCTTGATTCTCTTCTGGCTATTATGTAAAATAGGACTTCAGGGCCAATCCCATTACACCATACTATCATTCCCTAACCCTTCAGCAGGGACACAAGCTTCAGAGTGGTGAGAAAGACTAACTATTGTGTAAAATTAATAGCTGAGCCTTGAATATGAGTGGAAACAATCTCATAATAGAGGAAGAGATGGAAGAGTAGGAGCAGATGTTAAAGAAAAGTTCATTCTAGAGGAAGAGATAATGACTATATAGGTGTGAGGTAAGATAAGCCAACAGAATTAATTCAGTGTTGGGATGATGTAGTATTAGGATACTGAGAGATTAAAGGTTGCTGACAGCTGCATGCACAGAAGGGGATGAGCAAGGTGGGTGTGGAGACTCAGTGTCTGTGTGCCTGGTTATGCTGCATGGAGAGATGGCAGACTGTGGTAGAAAACCGATGTTAAATGTAATGAATATTAACACACTGAGTTCTGAGCCTTAATTACTGATTTGGTGTGTTTGTATAGCTCGTGCCAAGGGAATAACTGCCAAAAAAATCTGATATCAGATATTTGATAGAAAAGGAGAACTAATTTTTTTAACAACCATTTCTTTAAACAATTAGGGTTCTGGAATCAGAATTTTGATTTAAATCTTCTCAGCTCTCTGACTAGCTTGTCTGTAGAAGGCCCACCTCACAGAGTTTTTTGAGGACTATAGAAGATACTGATATTTAGTCCCAGTATATACCCAATGCACACTAAACAGTTATCCATCCTCCCTTTTCTTTGTGGTAATAGGAGGTTGAACCAAGGCCTTGCACATACTTTGCGAGTGCTCTACCACTAAGATGCATTCCCGGTCCCTCAATTTTTTTTTTAATCTTGAGATCATGTCTCAGTTACACAGGTTGCTTCTGGCTTCAAGCTTGCTAACTTCCTCCCTCCATCTTCCAAGGCACTGGGATTACAAGCATGTATTACCATGTCTGGCTGGTTATTCTCCTTTTATGATCTTTATTTTAAAATATTTTTCGAGAACTCTTGTTAACTTAGTTTTGAGCCCATTTCCATTGCAAACAGTAATACGTTACTAGAGGAGAATGGTCATATTATCCATGCATTTTGGTTATAAGAAAAGTTTCCAAGAAATAATGTATTTTACTTGCAATTTCCTTAATTTCTGAACTTTGTTCTTTAGTTCATCCATCCTGGTCCTTGTTCCAACATAATTTGACTAAGTTATTAGATAGATGCCTTCTCTCCTCTGGGATTCAGGGGGTTCAAGGCAATGATCAGATAACTGGGAATGAAATCATTTGAATCCATATTGATTGACAATGTCAAAGTATTGTCTAATGTCCAAATTAAAGTCTTATCTAAGCATTGTTGATCCTGTTTCTTCAAAATTTATTTTTAAATTTTTATTATAATCCAATTTGTCAGTCTGTTTTCCCCTCCTTTAATAAAATATGCCTCTCAGCAGTTCTTTGATTGGGACACTGGCTCTTAACCTCTTCCATAAGAAAAGTTTATAGATATGCTAAATTGGCTTAATAAGAAAGTTACACCTTGAATAACTATGCATAGTATGAAATTGAATATTTCCCA
This sequence comes from Pedetes capensis, assembly GCA_007922755.1. NCBI lineage: Eukaryota > Metazoa > Chordata > Mammalia > Rodentia > Pedetidae > Pedetes > Pedetes capensis. The sequence continues at coordinate 18,267 of VMDO01011411.1, read as the reverse complement.
CCAACTGATGTAGTTATACTTCATCACTCTTTTCACTTATCATTTGTTAGCATCTGGAAATATTTAAAAGAAGATCGTCATCAGCTCTGATAGATGCTGCTATTTGGCTAGACCTACAACTGCAGAGCAAGGTGGAGAAATGACTCAATTATCTTTGCTCATGCCTGAATTATCTGTGTAATTGGGATGGTGAAGTGCAGGCAAAGAATGCTGCCTATTGTTATTTTTAAGCTCATCTCCTGCTGTGTTCTTCTCTTTATGTTTCACTGGTGCTGTCCTGGTTTTAAATATTTTACATATCATAATTAATGATTCAGTTTCACCTGGAGGCTGTCTTAACAAAAGGCACAATTTTGCAAATTGAAGAGCAAATAATTAGATAGGTGACACCATTAATGAATATGAAATGAAAAGATGCATTGGTGTGCCTTCTGTTGTGTGTATTTAAAAAGCATGTTCTCAAGTTATGAGTGATAGTTATAAAGGGACTATGATTATCAAAGCCTTAGGTATGTGTAGGAAGGAAATAGACATTGATAGGATGATAACTGAACTTTACTAATACAGGGAGAGAATGGTCTGCTTGACCTCCAGAGTGTTTAATGCTAAAAGGGAAACAATCAATCTGATTTTCATCTTAAGCAAGAATATGCTGCTTCCTCCCCTATTTTAAGTAGAAAGTGGAACCCTACATCTTAAAAACAAAAGAAAAGAAAACAAAAATCAAACTCTGGATTTCAGACTGATTATAGTACACTACTTCCAGAGACAGATTGCAGTACTATACTTTCAGGCCTTCTATCATATAATTATAACTACTAGGTGTTTCCAAGTTTAGAGAACCTTCTGTTTACTAAGTAATGGATTACATTCATTTAAAGTTAGATGTCCCTCATTCAAGGGAAAATCTTGTTTTAATACTCAACCTAAAAAGGCACTTCCATAACCAAAGACAACCTTGCTATAAATAGATAGTCATGATGTTATTGCAACTGAGGAGATTCATCCCATTAGAAACTTCACTCAGAAATGTAGAGGAGTGCTTAATAATGAATGAATGTGATTTAAGGCTGCTTTATACTGATGACACTTTTCCTATAAATATTACAGAGACGTTTAAACTTTTATCTCCCGTAATTCTAATGAATGAATTTTCCTGACCCTTACTGAAAATGATACCTGTAAAGTCTGCAATTTACTGATGATTGCTTGGGCTATTAAAGAGACTTGGATTTCAAAACATTTTCATTTCATTCATGGATTCCTGTAATGCTTTTGGAACCAAAGTTTAAAGAAGCTTGGTAGATGTGCTTCCAAGCATTAACCATAGGGAGAATATTGTCATTTCTTCAACAACTAACTTACTTCCTTAACACATTAAAAGCCCAACTGAAATTGTGGCATAGACTAAAGCACTTTTCTATGGATAGTGAGCTAGGAAAAGAAAAATAATAAAAGGTTATGGGCAATGCTACTGCTATATTTTGACTGAAGGTGTTCAACCCTCTTCCATTTGCAGTTCAAGCCTCCACATTCTAGCTTGATGGAGTATAAAGCCTGAAGGACTGAGAACCAGAGTTTTCCCCAAATTATTTCCAGTGTTAGCACTAACTTATGACTAAATACTAACACTAATAAAGTTCTACCAAATATAAGAAAGACTGATCCTACATTTAGGTGGGATTACCAAATCTTTCAGATAAGTAGAGTGTAAGACTTCCAGCAATACAGAATTTATTTTTTATTTATTTACTTGTTTATTTTAGTTGAAAGTTATCTAGATTGCTAAAATTGTATGGCTTAATGCAAAGCACATTAATTCATTCACTCAGCATTTTTGAGAATGTACACAAAGTTCAAAAGAATATTAGTGTAAGAGGTAGTATGGGAATACAGCAGGGAGATAGGAACTGGAAAGCTTTCTAGACATGATGATGGACTGAATTTTAAAGGATGAGCTCTTTCTTGTTCATAAAAGAAAACAATTTCAGTCAGAGAACGCGTATTTGAAACAGCCATAGTAGAGAACAAAGTTTAACTTCTCTGTAAACATATGTATCCTAGGTTCAAATTAATCCTTATCCCCGAAAGTTCCTCCAGTCCTCTTATCCACCCTAAAGCTATTGCCTTCATTTGACTCCTCATTCTTCTCTGGGCTGTTATAGTACCTTCAGCCTTACTTTCTTCCATCCCATTACTATAGGATCCTCAAAATGAGTTTCTTGGAACACAATGCAATCCCATTACTGTACTCTTTTGACCCCACAAACCCCTTGATGAAGACTCCTACATAGTGCTCAAACCTTCCCTCCTGCCACATCCCCGTCTTTTCTTACCCTTTCCCAGCAAACAGATCCACTCATAATTCTCCAAACATTCCATGCTTTTTGCTGTTTCTCTGGGTTTTCCTGTGCTCTTTTCCATGTGTGGACCACTCTTAACAGTCCCTTGATCCCTGGCTCCACTTTTAGATGTCATTAAAGACTCATAATATCAGTATCCATTCCTTGGAAGCAGTTCTATACTCTTCTGGCTCAGTTAGATGATGCTTCTTTTGCTCCTACCATAATACTTTACATGATGGTAATTATCAATGAATAAATGAATTCATGAGGTAATTCTTCCTTTAACTACATTGTATTCACTATTCTATAATATGTACTAATATCAATATCTTATAGAAAAATTCATTCATCCTGAAACGGTCTAATTCTGGCATATCCATTTCCTAAGACAGTACCAATTCATAGGTTCTAATTCATAAATACTTGTTGCTTCAACGAATGAAGGAACCTAGTGTTATGAGTTGAATTTTGTCTCCAAAAAGATATAGAAATCTCCACCCCTAATACCTGTAAATATGAGCTGTCTTGAAAATAGGATCTTTGCAGATTATTGAGATAAGATGAGCTCATTAGGGTAGGTCTTAACCTAATATGACTATGTTTTTATGAAAAGTGCACATTTGAACACAGAGACATTCAGGGAGAAAGAGGCATATGAATGCCATGTAATGACTGGAGTTATTATGATGCTATAAACCAAGGAGTACCAAATATTGCCAGCAAGTGAACAGAAGCTAAGAGGAGAATGAGGAGTCAAATGAAGGCAATAGTTTTAGGGAGGATAAGAGTACTGGAGGAACTTCAGGGGGCAAGGATTAATTTGAACCTAGGACACATATGTTTATAGAGAAGTTAAATTTTGTTCTCTACCTATGGCTGTTTCAAGTACCTGTTCTCTGACTGAAAGGCATGGCAACGATTGTCCCGCAGCCTCAGAAAGATCTTGGACTTCCAATGTGCAGAGCTATGAGAAAACAAATTTATGCTTATCTAAACCACCTGGTTTGTGGTACTATTTTGGCAGCTCTAAGAAACTAATACATCTAAGGACAAAGATTTAGATATTTCTGCACATTCAGGGACTGGTCTGAACATATAGGAGGACTGCAGTGACTATTAGTGAGAATTGTGGACACAGTGAAGGCAGAATAATATTAAGAATCTTTGTCAACCATGGCCAGTGAGAAAATCATTGTAGTAATTAGGTAAAAAGTACAGATTTTTGTGGCAGGGGTGATGGGACAAATGCACAGTTTACAGTTCGGATTAGGATCTAGGCATGCATATTTTTACAAAAACCTCACTGCGTCACTTGGCATTCACCCTAATTAGGGCCATGGTGTATTTCACTGATGGTTCCCTGAGACAGACAGTGTGAGTGGGACAGCCCTTTGCTAGTGTTCTACCACCGGGCTGCACCCAGTCCATTTTTTATTTTTTATTTTGAGTCAGGATATTGCTAAGTTATGCAGCCTACCTTTGGCTTCAAATTTGGGATGCTTTTGCCCTGCCTCCTGAGTTGTTATTTTAGGTGTGCACCACCATGCCCAGCTCCCCTGGTTCATTTCTGATGAGGCCTTGCGCAGTAATGATAAGCCTGTATTTAACTTTATGATTGCAAACTTTTCTCATTTTTAGTTTACTTCCCTGTTTTCCCAAATTCACATGTTGTACTCAGTCTTGATAAAACTTTTGAAAAACTTCCTACCATACTTTCCTACCATTTTTGTTTAAGGAAACAAGCAGTTGTCTTTTATTTCCTGGTCTATTTCCTAGTCTTTCATTCTCTTTCTCTATCTGGCTTTCAGATGTTGCTATTTGTATCAGAGTATCTGAACTCATTGTCAGACTAGTTAAATACACGTCTTTCCAGGTTAACTATTGATTTACTATCTGATTGAATGTTTTGCCCTATTGAATTTGAAGTAAATCCACATCCCAAGAGAAGCAGAGGGAAAGGGTATAGTGTTAAATGACTGTGTTACAAGTATTCAAAGAGGAAAGATACTTTAAGAAATAGGATAGTATGGATACTTTATGAAGAAATACAGATTTAAGGTTTTTTTTAATTTAAAAATACCAATACAAAATGGGACCAAGAGATTTGAACTTAATGTACATAAAATATAAGAGCTTATAGAACTACCATGCATTTAGCATAATCAGATAGAGCACAACCTGAGTGGAAATGGATATGTTTAAAAAATCTATATGCTTGTTACAGAGTGGTATGTTTGAGAGACTTGCTAAGTGCTTACATTAATACATCCTGATGTACATTCTAGTCAAACATATAATTATATTAGTTTCTACACTGCTGTAAGTTGGAAAGTTTTCTCACATGTTAGTGGTTTTTAAAATCACATATTAAGTCCTCATTCCCTTTCCAATTCATCATCTACCGTTATTCTAAACCGTTGTGTTAGTTTTCACTAAGCTTTGGGGCTGGCCATTGTTATGCCTCGACATACCAAGCTGCCAGTTAGGAGATGGTGCATCTGTTGCCTGGGCTTTGCAAATTGGGAAGTGTTTTTTGCACAATTAAACCAGTGGCTCATAGTGTATGTATTAGAGGCAAAGATATTTGCAGTGATGACAAATGGAACTATTTTCTCTGTGGAAGCTCAAATCATTTTTGTGAAGCCAAGTTCAAGGGCTGTTCAGCATATGTCTATAGTGACTTGTGGCTGAAATTTTACACCTGCTTATATTATAGATGAATTGGACCTGGTATCATGTGAATTGTTGATGGTGAAACTTGAAACTACATGAAAATTATCTGGTTTCAGGTTTGGTTTCCAAAGCAAGACTCAGACAATAGTTATAGAATGTTCAGGTGAACCTGGGAATGTTAGTGATCCTTTCTAGCTATGAATTAAAACTCTGAAGCAGAAAGGATAAATAGTCATAAATATCTAGGGAAAAGTTTAACAAGGATTGGGGATATATTAATTGAAAGAAACTGACAAACACAAGTATTTCACAGAGAGCAAGACAGCAGGCTTTGTTTTCTCTCCTATACTTACACTCTGAAACTTTCTACTGTTTCTTCCAGATGCAATTCAAATGTCTCCTCTGTGAAATTTTATTGACCCCACTAATTAGCATTAGAAGCTTCCATCCTTTAAGCTTCCCAAATACTTTATTTTTCTCTATTCTAAAAGTAAGTGTGTTTTTTGGCATATTTATTTCTTGCTTTTGCTCCCTTTGCCAACTCTGAACTCTGAAAAGGCAGAAACTTTTGTTTTTATTCATTGTCATGTTCCCAGTACCTAAGTATATTGCCTAGCAAATAATAAGTAATCAATATTTGTTATATGAATATATGACAGAATATGTTGACTATGTGTCATCATTTTGGTTTAGCTATTTAAAAAGTCAATAAAAGCAGAATGTTGAGCAATAAAAGGGTGCAGGGATTGCTATGAAATTGATATATGGTTATTAATAAGCTCTTGCCTCTCTTATTGGGGCTCTAGAGCCTGGTAAATGTGAAGACCTGAGGAGACTAAAACATAAGGTAAAGCAAATAGTGTTTAAGACCAAGTTTAAAGAATAGGCTGAGTCCATGAAGGAAGAGCTACTGGTCTGTTTCCACTGGGATAAGCAAGAAGAAATAAAACAGGAAGTCTTGAGGTAAATACCAAAAAGCTGTTACACCTGCTATGAGTTACTAAAGGGCACCATAATATTTTTATGCTTCAAATTTCATCTAATGAGTATACACTATTGGAAGAATGGAACAAAAATTCCAGGATCAATTATACCTTTTTACAGCTTAAAATCTTTCATTGAATATTTATTACTTTTGAGTATTATTTTCTAGACTTGCTCAAGAATCATAATTCCCTGGGATTATGGGTAAATAATAGAGATTCTGGTCCATCTTCTAAATGAGAATCTGAGAAGGTAGAGTCTGGGTTTCTGTTTTTTAAATTTTTTTTATTAAAGCATTTGGTTATTTTTATCATCAAGCAAATTTAAATTTATCTTCAGGATGAAGTGTTTTTCCTTAGAAAAGTATTCCAGATGCACTCCCTGTCTCTGTCTTCATTTGCTAGGTCTTCTCATTATCTTCAAGAACTGGTTTCCTTCTACTTCAGATCTCTATTTCTTTCTAAATGCTCTACCTAAATGCTATTCACAATTCAAAATCAACTCCAGTGGCACTTCTAGAAAGCCTTTTTCTATCCTCCTAGAAAAAGTACTGGATTTTACCTTATCACTTCCTCTATAGTGGGGTTTTCTTAAGAATAGCAAACAATTTGTTTATATTTTGTGTTCAAGACCTAGCATGGTGCATGGCCCATAACAGGCATTCAAGAAATACATCTATCAATTCATTTGTTTATTTATTAATTTAATTATTCACTTAACCTATATTGCTTGACTTCTCATTGTGTTCCACATATCTCTTTCCTATGCATCTTTTGCCTTTTGTTAAAATCTGTCTCAAATGAAGCCTCATCCACAGTCATCATCTGTGTACACAGTTAACTGTCTTTTTCATAATCTTCCATAATTAACACATCTCTTTTTTCTCTCTTCTCTTTTCTTCTCTTCTCTTCTCCTCTCTTCTCTTCTCCTCTCCTCTCCTCCCCTCTCCTGTCCTCTCTTCTCTGTCATAACATATGCCTTTCTCACTATGTAAGTGGTTTGTGAACAAGACCATTTTAAATTTTGTTTGTATTAAGCACTTTAGAATGAAGTGGCAAGTTTGGATTTGGCTATATCTGTAACTATGTATTTTTAGACAAAAAGTATATAGTAAATATATCACAATGCTAAATTTTTTAAATGTCAGTGATGGGTATGGAAGAGTCTGTGATATAATTCTATGATGCTTGAAATAGTTTATAATTTTAAGAAGTTTACAATACTTTAGGCCTGACCTTTCCAACCTGATAATCATGTGCTTCTGACAGAAATTTCATGAACTCCCTGAAATTAGATATATATTTTTAAAAAGTACATGCATTTCTTTTCCTGTAAAAAGAGCTCAAATCTTGAATTGTATATTCAAAGTGCTTACAACCTCAAATTATCTAAGAACAATTTTCTGGACTTGTAATAATGATGGCAAGAAAACTTTATTTGTGCAGAATTTTATAATTTAAAAAGAACTTATTCATGCATTAGATGAGCTATTCATTCCTTACAGCAGCCCCAAGAAGCAGTCATGGAAGATGTTTTTACTCTGTTGATCAGATGAGGTGTCTAACACTCAGAGAGGTTAAGAGCCTCCACCAGAGCTTAGGTCTTAATGACTCCAGAGCTGGAACTCTTTCCACTATCTGCATTGAGTGGCTTCTTTCCATAAATACTGGCTTACTTAATCTTCTTTGGACATGTAGAGCAGGTTAATCTCCAGCTAACAGCAGATAGGCAGGTAAAACTTAAATTACCATTTATACTTAATGAACAAAGTGAGTAATTTTCCTCTTTCTGCAATTTGTCTTCAGTGTCCTACTTGTGTATAAAAGGAATTTCCCCTTCACTTTTTTTATCTTAAACACATATTAATTAGGAAAGCCCCTGGCTCTCGGCATTTTCTTGTTCATCATTGAGAAGCATTTGTTGTATGCATTTCATATGCAAGACACTATACTTAGCACTAACAACTGTAAATAAGGGAGCTGATAGAATGCAGGCAGCTGAACAATTAATGCCAAAGTAAACTTGCTGGCCTAGCCAGCATCAGGAAACTGCAATCATTGAAGTATGCTTTCAGTGATACCAGAGCATGGACAGTGAGAGTCTTAACATACCCTTTGATCCAGTAATTCTACTTCTAGAAATTGGTCTTAAATAATTCTAAATCTTGGAATGTCTTTCTGTATTGAGTTGTTGTTGTTGTTGTTGTTGTTAGATGCCATTGATTCGTGTCCAACTCATAGCAACCCTCATAGGGTTTTCAATGGCTCATTGTTTCGGGATTGCCTCAGGAGTGGATTGCCATGTCCTTCTCCCATTCTTGCAGTGCTGGGAATCGAACCTGGGACCTCAGAGACTGCAGAGCAGAGCTCTACCAATTGAACTAAATCCCAGCCCTTGTATAGAGTAATATTAAAAATGTTAAAAGAATGGAGACAAGCTAAACCTACAGCAATAGAATAATCCATATGTAAATTCTGATTCATCACTTAGTAGGATGAACAATTGATCCTCAATCATTTTTTCCCCAACACGCTGGAAGTATGCAACAATTTTATCTGCCACATTTGTTCATCTATGCATCTATTCATAGTTGAAGCAGCAAGAAGAGATGAAGACATATCTTTCCATAAAGGGTCAAGATATGCTTTAAAATGCACCACATGAAGTACTGGGACGGGGGTTTTGCTCAATTGGTAGAGCTACTCTGCACTCTCTGAAGCTCTGGGTTCAATTCCCAGCACCACAAAAATAGGAGAAGGACATGGCAATCCATTCTCAAAGCAATCCTGAAATAATCAGCCATTGAAAACCCTGTGAATAGCAAACAAACACTAACAGTGCTGGGCATGGCATAGTGTCAGGGAGTATTTTATTCTGTTTTATGTAGGGTCACTATGAGTTGGACCTTACTGGAGGCACCTAACAACAACAACATGAAGTGCTACCCCATTCCTCTTTCCTAAGATAGGGAATAGTCTTACTTCCTGGAAATTTACCCAAAGGGAGATGGGTCATCATACCACAGAGACACCTGCATCTTCATGTTCAATGCAGCACTTTTCACAATAGCAAGGACATGGAATCAACCAAAGTGCCCTTCAACAGAAGAATGGATAAAAAAAAAAACCTATGGTACATATACACAATGGACTACTACTTGGCAATCAAAAAAATGAAATAAGGCCATTTGCAGCAAAATGGATGGAATTAGAGAAAATTATTTTAAGTGAATGAACACAAGCCCAGAAAGAGAAATACCACATGTTCTCACTCATATGTGGGAGCTGAATCAAAATTATATGAAGGAAAAAATCCTATACAAAGGTCGGATCATAATAAAAGAAAAAAAAGCTAAGAATGGTGTTATTATAGATGGTCTAGAAAATGCATATAATAGTTCTGAGAAGGTAAAAAGAAAGTTCACTGCAAGAAAAGTTTCTATCTTAAACAGATCTGGAACCCAAGGATATATAGAAAAATATTACCACCAAAAGACAAGTAAATGGTAGAGAAGACTTTGATGGGGGGTTGGGATTGGGGGAAGCATACAAGAGGGTTAGGGGGAACCTATATGAATAATGTAGAGCAAAATGCATATATGGAAATGTCACAATGAAAAGTATGTCAGAATGAATCACATGAAGGTGTACATTAAAAATTTCCAATTAGAAAAAAGAAAAGTAGTGATTTATAACATTAAAATATATCGATTTCTTGGTTTTGACCTTCCATTATTCCTCCTAGCTGTACTTTCAGAAATAGAATTTTTTGTTTCTTTGGGAAACTACTCTTCCCTAGCTCCTTATACTTCTTAGTCACAGTATTCTTCACCAACATTTAAAATGATCCAGGGTCAAGTAGAGCCCTTCCTTGGGAACCAGAAAATCCCTCATTTTTCAAAGACTCTGAGCTGGGAGGACATCAGACACTCTCCCCTTCCTTCTCACATTATGAGACTGGTTCTTATCTGTAATAATTGAGAAAAATACCTGATTTACCTATCATTCCATGTTACATAAATGAATGTAATTGCCTTTTTCTTTTTCTTTGTGGTACTGGGAGGTTAAATCAAAGGCTTCACACTTACTTTGCAAGTGTTCTACCATTGAGCTGCACCTCCAGCCCATTTTTTATTTTCTTTCTTGAGACAGGGTCTTACTAAGATGCATAGGCTGCCTCTGGCATTGAACTTGTGATCATCCGGCCTCCACCTCCCAAGTCACTGGGATTATAGGTATGAGCCACCATGCCTGGCCTAACTTTTCATTTTCTGAAGCTAATTTGAATTGGGTTTTTGTTACCTACTACCAAATTGTACTTAACTATAACAAGGTAGTATGGATTACACCAATGGAAACACACTAAAAACAGAACAAATTTTTAAAAATCCAACAAATCTTCAAAGTTTTCTTGATTGGAAAAAAATCCATGGAACTGTTCTAAATTAGTGATTGTTGATTTATTAGAGATTGATTTTTTCCTGTTCTTCCCACTTTTCTATATATTCATCTCAGATTTTCTATAATAGATATATAATTCATTTTAAACTGTAAACAGCAGTACTCACAACACAGGTAATTTGGCACCATGGCAACATCTCAGAGAGGAGGGAGAAAGAAAAGAAGTGACCCAGGCTATTTGATAGAGATTGATTACTAAAATGTATATCATGGGCACTTCCTTTTCACTTGTACCAATTGCTTCTTGGGTAAATGTGCTAAGCTCTGCTGAAATGCTTAAGTTACATGCTGTCAAACATCTATAGCTGTCATAAGGGTTTGCAGTGGGAAATATTAAGGTGACATTTGTTCCAGAGAAATGTGTAGGTGCTTTATTGGGAAAGAATGCCTCGTAAATAGAGGAAAAGGTTAAAAAAAAGAATGCTTTTATTTTAATAGATGGCTAAGAGTAAATATCTTGGTAAATATTAATAGACTCAGGTAGTGTTCTGACACCAGTGGAGTTAAGCTGCCAAAAGAGATACTGACTAGGTCAGGGCTAGGATGGACCATCTCAGCAAGTCATCTATAATCTAATCCCAGTAGCCTATTGTTAGATAATGCTTGACTGTTTCTTTAGGGGGACTGAAATGGCTGTGATGATCTTTACATCCTTTTAGCTTTATCAGCAACTGACAGAGCCTTGAATAAAGCAGATTTTAGGTTATATATACTTTTTTTTATCTGAGAGGAGAGCCAGGTTCTGGAATCCTGTGGTGTGTAATAGTCACCTACTCTAAACCAAGTGAAGATAACAGAGCCTCCACAATAGCATGTAATAGGGTGAAAACTGGCATTGGCTTCTGAGCCTTCATGCAGGTAATTTGCTAGCAAAGTGCAGGACATTTAAAATTGAGTAGAGGGTTATAATGTAGTGGGATTCAATTTCACTGTCAAGAGATGGATGGATTTGACTATATCTATGAGGATGTATTTCTTAACAAAAGATTTGTAATAAATATGTCACAGTACTGATATTTTGCCCACATAAATGTAGTAGTGAAAGGGGATTCTTAAAAATTTAAATCAGATTCTATATCATATTTGGAAATCTGGATAGTAACATTGGGCAGCCATCATGTAACTCAAGAATTGGGTTCTGAGATCTGACATCCCAAAGTAGAGAGGATGAAAACATGGCAATGGGGAATTGAAGGAAACATCTTTTATGGCCCCTCCCAGCCCTGTGTTTATAAGACATGTTCATGGGACAGGTCATAAAATTAATTTGCTGGTTGCACATAATTACCCAAACACTGTGATAAGAAGATTAATTTAGTTGAGACTTGCATCAAGCCTTTAGTATACCTTCCCTGAAACTTTTTCACATTTTATAGCTTCAACCTGTCAAATTTAGTCTACCTTCCTCACTATCACCAGAATAATCTTTCAAAATCGAATCTAATGAAAACTGGATTTTGTATACAAAAAAGTGAAACAAAACCTGAAAAACAGAACTCTTCTGTTAGTTTTCTGTTGTCCATACAACTAAGCCTTTTTCTTTATCTTTATATTAAATCTTACACTAGCTTCTCTTTCTGGTCATGTTCTGCAGCTATTCACGTGGCTCTCATCTTCTCCAGCTATCTTAAACTCCAAAACATTCCTTAATATCCCGAAATTTCCTCTTTCTGAGACTTTATTTGTATATGTTCTTCCTCTGATTAGAATGCCTTTGTCTATTTCTTTGGCAGGAGAGGTTAGCACATGAGGCAAGAAAAATACATGGATCAGAAATGGAGAGTTGTTAAATGCACTGTGGAGAATTTGTACTTTATCCTGAAAGCAGAAGCTAAAGAGATATCCTTGAATCAAAACACTTAGAGTGAGACTTGCCAGAGATTTATTTCCAGTAACAAGAGTCTTCGATATAGGGAAAGAGTGGGACTCCATAACACACTCTGAAACCTCAATTCTATAATTTCCCTGTTATGCAATCCACAGTTTACAGATGAGGAGAATCACACAGATGTAAATTAATAGCCTCAAGTCCTATGGCTAGTAAATCCATTATACCATGCTGGATCCTCAGCAATCCCACTTAAAGTGTTTCTTAGCATTTTGATTATACATCTGCTTTAACATTTGCAAAGTCCTGTTATAACTTATATGGTTGCATTTTTTTCTCCTGCTCTAAGTTGAATTTTGTATACTATATCATACAGTTTTGGATTTTTACCTCAATTTCTGGCACATTATAGGTGAGGGAAAAAACTGGCAAATTATCATAAGATAATTTGATTTGAAAGCACTTTTAAAATATTGTATCCACAGGACGTGTCAAGTGTTTTACCCTCTAAGTTGGCACTTACAATGGCTCTATTTACTATGTTTATTCATAATTGGGATAGTATAGTGGTGACTATTTTGAATTATTGTGTTGTTTCTGTTGCTGTTATTGCAACTAATAGTGACCCTTTGTAGAGTTTCCAATTGCTGATTGTTTTGGGATTGCTTTGGGAGTGGATTGCCACATCCCTCTCCCATTTTTGTGGTGCTGGGGATCGAACCCAGGGCTTCAGAGAGTACAGAGCATCACTCTACCAACTAGGCTAAACCTCAGCCCATGGAATTATTGTAGCCAATAATAATTATCTGACTCCAAGAGAAAAAGTTTAGTATGTACAATGAATTGGGAATTTGAGAAACATAAAGGTACAATTTAATGCTGTTTGTAACTGCTATTTGAAGAAAAGAAAAATAACCTTTGAATATATGTTAGATAGGATAAGCTTTAAGAAAATTCCAGAAAAGAATTTGTGAATCATTTTAGATCACAAGCAAAACATGAATTTACAATATTTATACATTATTTTAGAGAAGTGTTTAGATATGTGGCTTAGTGTTGAAATACTGTGTAATATTTTCTACTACTTCATTGTTCTTAGATAACTGAACCTATATCTGTACTCTATACTCTTTATGTTTCTATACTCTATAACTCAAACAACAGATAAAAATTTGGAATACTTTTACTGATAGAGAAAAAAGTGAAAAAATAGTCATAAAATTACCCTGTAATATGTATTAGGCATGTTGTCATAAATGGTTTTTATGCATAACCATGTTAGATCCTTACAGTAATCCTTTGGGAAAGTTGAGTAAATTGGACATGACAATTAATAAATGAGTTATCATGTAATTAGCTAATTAGAGCCAAGATTCTCATCCAGAACTGTGCCCAATTACTATAACTTCTACGGAATATCAGGATATCTTCAGAATAAATTTTATTTCTCTATCCTTGAAAAATGAATATGTCAAAAGGCTTGAATATTACAAAGGCATATTTATATGTAAAATGAGAGTCTCTTCTTCCTGTTGAAGCCTGGACAAGGGGTCATTGGATTATGCTGGAACAGCAGAAGTTTCAGTACATTTGAAGAAGGTGCTGGAATGGATTGCCTTGGAAGGTGATGAAGTCTCTGCAGATCAAAAAAGCTTTCAAGGCCTATAGCTTTCTCTCTGGAGGTCAGGTGTCTACCAGGATGAAGGTCTGAAAACAGCCTTAACTTCTGCCTGTGGTTAATCAGGGTACTATGTGCTTACTGAGCATCCCTCTTTAGAGGGATGGCAGCAATTAATACTGCTCTCCTGTATAGGATAGCAGGACTTCTGTTGGAACAGCTATTTGTTGATCCAGCTGACATTCTCTTTCATCTACCCATCCATTGTTCTTCTTAAACAATAGCAAGATACAAATGTGAGTTTTACTCACTCTAATGAAAAGGGTAGAGTTTCTCTCCCTATAAATATTTTCAAAAGCCTTGATGATTCATGAGATTTGCACAAGTACATTTAGAGCTGAAAGTAAGTGTATGAGGCATTCGGAGAATACTCAGCCCCTGGCATTACAGAGAGGGGAGGTCACTTACATTAAAAATAACTCTGCTTATGCTTTTAAGGCAAACATACTGTTCATTACTCTCTTCTCCAACTCCCCCCTGGAAAAAAAATAAACATCATCCAATACAAAGCTGACATAAGGGAAGACTGCTTCTTGGGTGGGCGTGAATGCAATCTTGCCTGAAGCAAGGGGTATAAATGAGGTGACCTTTAAAATTTCCTTTCAACCCCATTATTCATTGGGTTTATCTAAACATTGTTTATGAAGTAGGATAAAATATGGATGAGTTTTCAAATGAAAAAAGCAGCAAAGACTTACTGACTCTGTCTTGTTGCAAAAGGGAAATTGGATTTGTACCTTCATCTCCTGCATCTCTCATTTATTTCATGCGGGTGTGTGGGGGATGTAGTAAGTATCAAATGCACCTAGGAAACTCAGCTGGTACGATAAAAACTTAGTGGCTTCATTTCTTTTTTCCCTTCAGAAATCTGCATTTCTCTTTCAAGTTAGTAGTAGTTCTTGATGTTTCTCAGAGAAGATTCCAAACTTTAAAAACTCTTCCTCTGGGCATTTTTCTTTTAGAGATTGCTTCTGAAAAGAGGAGCTCAAAGTATACATGAGATTAAACTCAAACACCTGTGACTTTCCTAACCACTTTCAAAGTATCAGATGTCTTATCTATATTCTGTGACCTTCATCTAGACACTGAATACTAGTTATTTCTGGTGTATGTTTCTTAAAATTCAGGATGAAGCTTGAATGCCATCTCTTCAGAGGTCTTTCCTGACCACCTCAATCTAAAACAACCACCCACTCACTATTGCATTTCATTGTCTTAAAACTCTGCCTAAATGTTATTGTTACCTTGTTTATTTATTTAATGTTCACATCGCTCCATCAGAATGTGCTCCCTGAGTGCAGAGTCACACTGGCGCTTAGAAACAATATGTACCCAATATGATAATTGTATGAATGAATATATGGGGCTCTCAATAGGGAATACACTGCATCCTCCATGAATAATTTTCATATTATACAAATTAAATGAATGGAGAGATAAAGAGTAATATGCATTACTTATCATCAAACATTTGTTGTTTAAGAAAGTTAAGGGAGATGCAGCAACGGTGTATTTTTTTTTTTTTGACGTGAAACATCCAAAATGTAAGGTTTTATTTTTGTATTACCTCTTTAAGTCAGCAACACTGCTTTCTGTACAGAAATATCCAATGAGTTCTCAGCATACTTGCTGGCATCAAAGGCTTTTTAACGATCTCTGTTGTCTTATTCTGGTCTCCATGCTCTGTTTCTCCATCAAATCTCCTCAAATCCAGATCTGTTGGTTTAAACATTACCCTTGGGCTTGACACTATTTCTCTGAACAGATCTTGGTTCCATACTTCAGCTTAAAATTGTTTACAGCCCATGAAGTGTGTCTGCTCTTAGTTTGCATAGCAGCCTAAGTAGACCTGTTTTGGTCCACTGAACCCTATCGTAGCTACTGTCTACCAGGAATCAGAGACAAAGGGCGCTGAGTTTTTCTCATATCCTTATAGTTTTCATGTCTTTTTAATTACTCCTGTCTTCTCAGGTGGTTGCTCCTTCCATTTTCATTCTCTTTTCCGGTTTGTCTCTGGCTCTTCCATTTGACTGGCCATGTCTTATTGATTGTCAAGCTTCAAACTGTCTCTACTAGAGAGAACAAAGAAAAGTTTAGAAGTTACAACTTGTATACCTGTCTAATGCGATCCTATACCAAACTCTATTGTCTCTATGTACATTCAAAGTATATTTTTAAAATTAATTAGCACCAACATTTTTTAAAAAATGCTAGGAAGGCTTTCCGGAAAACAGTATAGGAATTCCATGCTTTTTCAACAGGGCTTCCAGTTAAGCTAATGATTTGATTTTAGATTCCTAAAAAAGCTTCTTGGGGCTGAGGTTTAGCTCAGTTGGTAGAGTGCTGCTCTGCATTCTCTGTGGACCTGGGTTTGATCCCTAGCACCACAAAAATGGGAGAAGGACATGGCAGTCCATTCCAGAAACAATCCTGAAAGAATCAGCCGTTGAAAACCCTATGAGGGTCACTAATGAGTCTCACCTAACTCTATGTCATCTAACAAACAAAACAAAAAAAACTACTTTTTTTTCTTTTTCCCGTAAGACCAATGATTCCTACCTTCCATAGCAAATGCACTCTTAGGAACAGAGTTACAACCAAAGTATGTTTTTATTTACACAAAAAGCTAGGGGGAGAAAAGTAAAACAACCTGATTATGGCATTTCAAGTCTTCTATTAGTTGGCCCTAAACTCCTTTTATTTCAATACACTAAGCTTTTTATTTCATGTGACTATAGAAATGTCATTGTTGACTGAGTTTGGACTCAGTTCATTTACTTGTGAGGGAATTGGACAAAATAAAGTCAACCAGTTTGTGTGCCTGCCTTTCTGTCTTGCTCTCCTCCTCCTCCTCTTCATCTTCTTTTTTCTCCTCTACCTCCTCCTCTTCCTTTTTTATCTCTCTCCCTCTACCTCTCCTTCTCTTACTCTCTCTCCTTCTACCTTTCTCTCTCTCTCCCTTAACCTCACACTAATTTTTTAGTCAGGTTTCACTATTTGCCTAAACATCTTCTGTAGCCATACAACTGGTCACCTCATATATACATATATATACCAGACTCCCTGTCTTTGCTCAGACTGCTTTCTAAATGTGAAAACCTCTTTAAAATCCCTCCTACTTTTGAAACCATAATAACCATTCAGAGTCCAACTGAAATGCTACCTTCTCTGTCAAAATTGCTCATGGCCCGTCGTTGTTGTTGTTGTTAGGTGCCATTGAGTCGGTATCCGACTCATAGCGACCCTCATAGGGTTTTCAATGGCTGACTGTTTCGGGATTGCCTTGGGAGTGGATTGCCAGGCCCTTCTCCCATTTTTGCGGTGCTGGGAATTGAACTTGGGACCTCAGAGACTGCAGCGCAGCGCTCTACCCACTGAGCTAAATCCCAGCCCCATGGCCCTTCAGATGAAGTTAATCCTTCCCTTTTCCGATCTAAACAGTCAATTGAACTCATCCTTCAGACTTTTGAATTTCCCACAAATTGTTAACTTGATTGAATGGCTTGTTAAGATTTAGCTTAGATTTTTTACTTTTTTGACAAGCCTACTTCAATCAGCAGCACATACTATTTTTTTTTCTTTATGAATGTATCACCCATTGCTTTTCTTTTTTTTTATTAGAGATTTTTAATGTACATCATAATGTGATTCATTTTGACATGCTTTTCATTGTGACAATTTTCATATATGCAATTTGATAAGTGTTATTCATATAGGTTACCCCTTACCCTCCTCTATGTTCCCCCCCTTCCCATCTAAGTTTCTCATCCAAGTCTTCTCTATCTTTTACTATATAGTATTTTTCTGTATGTCCTTGGGTTCCATTTCTGTTTAAGATAGAAACTTTTCCTGTAGTGGTCTTTGTTTCTATCTTGTTAGAACAATTTCATGCGATTTCTAGTCTATTTATATTGACCTCATTCTTATCTTCCCTCCCCCCCTTTAATGTGATCTGACCTTTGAGTAGGATTTTTCCTTCTTGTAATTTTGAGTCAGCTCTCTCATATGGGTGAGAACATGTGTTGTTTCTCTTTCTGAGCTTGTGTTCATTCACTTAAAATAATTTTCTCTAATTCCATCCATTTTTCTGTGAATGACTGTATTTCATTTTTCTTGATTGCTGAATAGTATTCCATTGTGTATATATACCATAGTTTTTTTATCCATTCTTCTGTTGAAGGGCACTTTGGTTGATTCCATATCTTTGCTATTGTGAAAAGCGCTGCATTGAACATGGAGATGCAGGTGTCTCTGTGGTATGATGACTCATCTCCCTTTGGGTAAATTCCCAATAGTGTT